>APFE030303009.1:3966-30881 GCA_000404065.3 Pinus taeda
GGTTGGGTGAACCTACCTATGGTTTTTGGTCCATGGTTTTGGACGTGATGGTTTTCGGTCCATGGTATTGGATGCTTTAGCATGTATAAATATGCATTGTAACATTGAAAGGAACATAATGAAAAATCAAGCTGGTAGTCCCGATTTTGGGATCCAGTGGAAAATCTATGTGCATATGTGTTTTATGTGTTATGCTCTCACATTGTTTCTTTTCTTTGTTTTAGAATTCGTATGTAGGTAATTTCTGTACAGGGTTAAAACCTACAGGGTCTTGGCAGCCAGAACTTCAAAATTCTTGGAGGAAATTGTCAGCTGGCTAATGGTTCACTAGCAACAAAAACTATGTAATTCCTGAGGGGAACTAGCAGTTAGCTATCAGAAGATTCGCAGAAAAAATATGCGATTCTTGGAGGGAACTAGCAGTCAGTTGCTCGAGCTTGGCAACAAAAACTGTACAATTCCTAGAGGGAACTAGTAGTCGACTGTTGGGAGCTGCTAGCGAGAAAAATTGTGCTGATACTGGGAGGTTAGAATACTGATCACCTCCACGCAATTTTTGAGTTGAGTGGACTGTTAGGTAGCAGAAGGCTTGCTCATGAAAGCTACGCAGTTTTCCAGGCGAGTAGCCAGTTGACTGACTAGAGGGATGACTGGAAAAACTGCGTAATTTTTTAAGGGGGATAGGGACAAGCACTGGGTATTTTTCTGGCCTATCTATGTAGTTTCCTCAGTGAGTGGAGCGAGTAAGGTTTGCAGCCTCTACACAATTTTTGAGGGGAGTCGTTCCCACAGTGGTTGTCGGGTCAAACTCTTTGGTTGACCGGCATGAAGGTTGATTGATCTACTTGCAGGTAGCACAACTTGAAATGGATTGGTTGGTACTTTTGCACTGTTCTAGGTGACAATTAAGAGAGTTGATGGCGGGGCTATAGTATGGCTATTAGAGGGGAGTCTAGTCGTCAGTGCGTCATCAAAATGACTGTGTGTGAACGCGTAAAAGATGCATATGTGATCCTGCAAACACACACTTACATGACTTGATGACGAGAATCAAACCATCTAGAAACACATGTTCAACATGACTGACCGATGGTGTAAGTGACAAGCATGACACTTGTGATTGATCGTTGGTTAATCGTGATGGTGCTTTCTTGACAGTGTATGTGACTCCATGTGTGAGTGTGACAGATGTTTACAAATCGGGCACAACAAGTACACATGAAGCATAGACTTTGAGCATGACGAGAACATGGTCTCAAGCATGACAATGACCTCAACATGAAAAACCTTGGGTGAAATAATCAAGAAAGGTGGGTGCGAAGACTCACACAAGCTCATGGAGTGAAACTGAGTGTGTGCAATCATCAAGTGAAAATCTCAAGGGAGGTTGCAGAATTGGATGCAGGGAAAAATTTTGGAGGGTGGTTGTAGCCACCACAACAACTCCTCAATTTATATGCTAGATCAAGAGAATATTCCTCTCATTGTTACTCAACTCACATTTCCCATTATTCTGATTGCACTTTGGGCCTATATGGGGAGTCATGTAAATTTTAATCCACCATCCTTTTCTTTATCTTTTAGCCTTCTATTTCCTACAAACATACCATTCTAGATAAACCAAATAGAAGACATCATCAAAATTATACCTCATTGTATCTAAGGGGATGGTTTTACATCTACACATGCCAGTCTATATTAGCACACCATATAATAATAGCACAACATATAAACAACATGCATGAATCAATATGAAAATACAAAACATAAACAATAACTTGATCCATGCTAACCATAACCATCTTCATTCACCCTGAGGTCCAATATTGTAAACCTTACTTTGATACCACACTATAACGCTGGTACCATAGAAATCTTTACAAGGAACGCAAAGTGCTCTGATACCACCTTGTAACACCCCAACCCAAATTTACCTACTTTTAGAAACCCTTCGGGTTAAACATGAGGTAAGAGTTACTATGACATGACCCAACATCCAAGTTCCAATTATGGAAGTGGGGTCTAGTTAACCAAAAAATTTACTGAAACCTCTCAGGGACACCAGACGATCCAGATGTTAGATAACATCCCCTTATGATATTACCTTGAGTTGGAACTATATTTTCACCTGAAACCATTACCTAGATGCATGCATGCCAAACCTTCCATGCAGCTAGAAGGATCCAACAACATGCACATGCCTTCATCCATGTGACTGCAATTGGGATTTCTTAGTTAAGAGACTGGCATTGCGAAATCAATTCCATATTTTCACGGCTAGTTTACAAGACACTACCCAGGACTCTCCAAAATCAAGACTAAGATAAATGCAATTCTAAATAATCTATAGTTAGGTTCAGATATTACCCAGAAATTCCAAAGACATGATATAAATTTCGTCATACACATGGTGAAGGTAGTAGCTACAGGTCATGAATTCATATCTAGTCACTATCTCATTCATTTCACTAGATAATCATCAAGAAGTCTCAATGCCCTCTCGAGCTAGCTGCAACTACACTTCCTATCTCAAAAATTGATATAACCATTCAATGAGTTATTGAATCATGAGCAAGATCCATAACAAGAGCACACCATTTAACAATGTCAATAACTAACATTTAACCAGAATGAAGCCATGAAAAACCAGTGATAAAATAAACACTATAAAAAATACATGTTTTCATATATCTCGATAAGAAATAACACTTAATAACATATACATAAATCCAACCAAGCCAAGAACTTCCATGTGGCACCCACCCATAGATTGTGCTCAACCAAATCTCTATTTCAGCCAATTATCCTTTTGCCATGTACCAAGGATTAATGTGGGATCTCATTCAATAAGACAAAACAAAACCAACCAGGGCATCAAGAGGTTAAGCCACATCAACCCTCATCCATAGTGATTTCACCTAAATCAGTCCATAAATCACCAAACCAACACAAGATTGGATGCCTTAGAATTTCTTCACCACACCTAGAGGAATTTTCTTGTCTCCACCCACCTATCAAGGGCTTTTGGGAGAAAACTATCTCCACCTGTAACCCTTGTGATTTTCCTAAGACCACCTCACCCAGATCCAAAATATTTCGATAATCCGAATATTAACCAAGAATGAATTCCACCACACCATGGGTATCTAGGAAATGGCAACGCAAGGTTGTAGCCACTATTAATCCAAGAAAATCTCATGCTAATGACAACAAAGAAATCATGTAAACCAAATGCATGCACCAAATTAGGGGAATTTTGAGGTATAAAATGAGCCTCCTAAGGAAATTATAAAATAATAGTGGAAATAATAAAATAAGATTACATTACATCATCAAATTTTAGAGTGGAAAAAAGGAAAAACGTTTTTTTTCAACTTGTATTTTCAACTTATCTCCCTGTAGGTTTACTCAAATTTCAAGCAAAAACACTCGTTGGATGAAAAAGTTGATTCCTCATCCAAGGAGGACCCATGTTACACACTTTTGATGGACCCTACTACATCAAAAATGAGAAGTACATGAAAAACATGATTGCAATCACGCTTTTCATGTATTTCTCATTTTTTGTGTAGTAGGGTCCATTGAAAGTATGCAACATGGGTAATCCTTAGATGAAGAATTAAATTTTTCATCCAACAAGTACTCCTCGAAATTTGAGTAAAACCTTAGGGAGATAAGTTGAAAATACGAGTTGAAAAAGTAGCTTTATTATTTTATTATTTCCTAATATTTTTACTTTTTTACTCCAAAAATGATGAATCATCCCCTGTGGTTGACATCAACATCTTGAATCTTATTGGTTCTTATAAATTTTATTTTGGTTGTACTTTTCTTAAGAGGCCAATTTTAGACCTCAAAATTCCCCTAATGTGCATTCAAATCCTAACATGGAAATCAAACATGCAAGCTATTATGTGCAAAATCTTCCCATTGTAGCCACTCTTCCAATCTTCTCCTTGCACTCCCTCACTTTCCTTTCCTTATCTTTTTCTTTCTTTATTTCTTGTCTCTAAGTGTTCTCTCTGCTCTTGGAGTTTGATTTCTGACAATGATCAAAAGCTGAGCCAAAAGATCTCAAAAGTTGTCAATTTTTTTTTAGGTGCCTTTTTATCATTAATATCTGGTGTGTCTTCCTTTCCTTTTCCTTTTTTTATTTTATTTACCTTTGTTTTCTCTCTAATTTACTTTGCATGCATATTCTTGTCTCTTCGTCTTCCTTTTCTCCTAATTTATTTTATTTCATTTATTAAATTTTCATTTATTTAATTTTTCCTTTCACCAATTCCAATCCCAATTTCCATATCCATTAATTAACCATAAGTGATACCTGCTTTAATGTTTTTCCCTCCATTGGGCTTGGAATACGTGACATCCTTGGTTCTATTTTTTTATTTCCTTTTAATTTCCTTCCATTTACATTGAAAATATACCCAAGGTTGTTACAACCCTTCCTATACAATACCATATAATTTTTCCATACAATTGGGCATAACATAGTTCATTTTGACTATAGGTTCTTGGATATGACTAGAGTTGGTACCACAATGTGACCACGTTGATTCACCTTTTTAAACTCAATTACTTGGTCCCATGTGACCAAGCCTTATGACCAGGTTCTTAGGGGAACTTGGCCATTCACATGATGATGTTAACATGACATCATCATGCCACATGGCAGCCTATGAGTGATGCCACATGTCACCCATTTCTAGTCTTTTTTCCGATCAAAACATGCCATTTGTCCTTACCACATGGAAACCCAAGGTGGCACCATGTCACTGTGATGGCATCATCATGTTGACTGGGTTGTTGACTATGTCATAAGGCCACATTTCATTCATTTAATGGATCCACATCATCATCATATAAGGTGTTTATGTGTCATAATTATGTTATGCCAATAGGGTTAGTTAATAATAACATATTTTTTATATAATCCACTTGTTAGAAGTGTTATTGGTGACATTGATTAGCCTCAAATTTGCACACCAGTTACATAATTAAGCTACGCAAAATTTTTTGAGCTCGAGGCCATTAATTTCTGTGTTAGTGGTGGATATGCCCTGAACATGCACACTTATTAACATATTTTATATTGGGGGATTTTCCTTAAGATTTTGGTCCCTTAATTAATATTGAAACTTCAATTAGCCATAACTTCTCATTCGAGAGGAGTTTTTCTAAGTAGAATATACCATTAAAAAGGGATCAACAAGGCTTATGTAGAAATGTACTTTATAGGATCATTAGAACATCATAAATGCATCAAAATATCAAATAACTTCAAGCACCTTTAACATATTCTTATTGAGAACATGTAAGAGATACAAATATCATATTTAGAATCTTGTTGCTTTCTTGGTCATCATGGGTGGTACTTTTACTATCTCATACATCCCCTTTGACATAAATTATATATTGTTTTTATTAATGATAACAAAATGGGCAACAATTCCTTGATCTTGAAGTCTAATGGTGGTCTTGATTGATGATACAAAATACATTTCTATAGATCCATGAATATATTTCTCCCACTCTAATCACATGTATCCTACACATGATATAACAAGGAATATCAATCTATCTCTTCTACAAAAATGTATCATTAGAGATATGTTATACCTTTCCTATACTACTCAAGATAATAAATATTCATTAAACACATGTATTGAACAATATGGAAATGGTGGAGAAATCATAAAATGTATATTAATAAATAAGAAAAAACATACAATTATACATTGAATGGATGAAGACACTTCATGGTTCCTTGAATCTAACTGTTCCCTAACTTATGATCAAAGTGACAATAAGTTACCATGAAAAGAGGGATGTCCAACAATTTCGACAACATTTACTTACATTTTCATCTATAATTCCCCCCCCCCAGGAATAACTTCATTAAATATTTTTTTTGAGGAGAAGATAGGATGAATCAAGATACATATAAAATATAGGATTTATATTCTAGTACAAATTCCTAATCGATTACATGAGACAATTCAAACCTTCTCTAAGTGATCTCCTCATGAATAAAGAAATCTAGAAGCTAGGGTTGGTCAATGCTTTGTCTTAGGATGTATCATGAAATAAGTACACCTTGAATATGACAATTGAGTGATGAAACACTCGTTACCTATGGGAAATTAGTGATGAAGTGTCTAAATAGGGTTTCCTAAGGAAGAAGAGTAACATCTCATCTACAAAAGTTTTTGTCTCCTAAGCATACTAGTAAGGTGGAAAATAAGGATGTAATAGATGTTTCCTAATGTATAAGGTCATAGGAGAAATAGATGGCCAACACAAGTTATTTTATTCTACATCTCATATTGGATAAAAGAAGGAGTTGAGAACCAAGAAATCGATCAGGACCTATGGCGATTATCAACCAATCATATATATCATGCTAAGTTAGAGATAACCATGCTCAATACAAGAAATAAAAGAAACATGGCCACCAACAATACAATATGGATTCTCGAAAAGAAATGAAAGTCCATGGGCATGAAGGAATACATTATACATCCACATCATCAATAAAGATATTGTATCAATTATAAAATACAATGTGGATCTATTTCCTAGTATACATTAGGAAGAAATTGGACATGTACATTAGAGTCTCCTAGATGGTTTTCAATGTATATATTACATTAAATTATTTCATTGTAGCTTAGGATGTATGAATGGGTGATATTCCTCCAAAACCATGCCCTTTTCCCAAACCCCCATGGTATGAATCTACATCATGAGAATAAGTGAGCTAATTTTGAGCATGATAGAAGCCATGTGATCACTAATAATTGAGATAACCCATTAACCTATGTGTTGACGGTGTTATACCCGCCAACATGTCAGGGGATCTCCCCGGTAAGAAGTCCCAATTATACCTTAGACCGTTTGGTGTAGGAGTCCTAGTAGTGGGTTGTATGGTAATTCCTTGACCATGGTTTCACACAGAGGCAAGTAGGATGACCCTATTGGTAGCAAGGGTGTGAAAACTGCAGTAAGTCAAGAAAGGTGCATGAGAGGTTCTAATACACAGAGAGTGAGGTGAGTGCACCCCTTGGAAATCCATAATAGTAAGTGACTTGGAAGGGAACAAATGAGAGAAGATGGATCACAAGCTAGAAAGAAAGTTAGTGAGAAAGCCAAACTGATGGTTAAACCAACAACACATTTCAGAAAGATTCATACATACTTATACATAATAGTCCATACATGCATGCATAAGAAAAAAAATACATATATCATTTAGAGTAAACCAGATATCTTAGAATATAATACAACATATGCATGAAACATGCTAGCTCTATTATATTAATAAGTGTAAGTTCCAGTCATATAATACATCCATGTGAAACCACTAGTTCCAATAGAGGAACATTATAGCCACAACCTCCTACTCCTCCAAACAGATATACTAGCTCTCCGTGGTGGAGAAGCCAAGGCGCATTACAATACTATCCAAGCTTTCTCTAATATTCTCCTATCGAAGCTTGGGTGACCAAAAGCCTTTACAATGAGTTGTGAGGGACTATTTATAGGAAAGGGCAGGGTGGCCTTTGACATTCCCCTTTGTGACAGTTCATCTACCCTCATGACTCTTCACCTACTCTATGACTGTTACATCCAACTATCGACACTTGAACATACACTTGACAAGACATTACATTAAAATTCATGTGTACCCATGTGAGACAGAATGGCTTGGGAAAGCCATATAAGACGTCACTATGACTCTGACAACCATGGGAAGTCCAACTCTTCGACATCCTCGCGATGATCGAGAGTAGCGAACTAATCCCAAGATCGGTAATTCGTGATGGTGTCCATATATTCCAAGGTGACATATTTTTGGAACTTGACTCTTGCCTCCATTGCATCTAGGTACACTTCTCGGGTTCCTATGTCCAACTCGTCTTATAGCATGTGCATCATTGTCTTCAGCATGGCTGGACCAACAACATAGTTGTGCATGGTGTTTGCACTGATTAGCAGGACTGGGCTAGTCTCTATGCACCTCAACTCATCAAAGTATGAGTCAAGCTCTAGTCAGATCTATACCTTTGTCTTCACCTACGTGAAATTCCCATAGATGGGATCACATGTGTGTGCACCACAACATCCATAGTCTTGAATACATGTGCATGGGAAGCCTATAGACTACTAATGAGTTGCAAGAGCTCTTCATAGTTCCTGATCTGACTCTGGATGCACGCCTTCAGCTCGACTGCTCTGGGATTCATCATCTTAAGCAAGTGAAGTGGGGAACCCTTGTATCTCATCATCCATGTTTGCATGTAATCAACAACATCATGAACATTCGACAAGAGATGCGATCCTCTAACACATCGATGTTGCCATCCATTGAGATGGACGACTACCTTATGCATAGTACCAAACAAGGAATATAACGCCCGCATGATTGTGTTAAGGGACAATACTTCATCTAGTATTGCCTTCTTCAATTCTGCTTGGGAAGATGCTGTAACCAATTCTCCTCCTTGCTTGGCCGTCTACAACTTATTAGCCATTCACTCATTCTCAACTATCAGAAAGTGAACACTCGAGCTAGTGGCTTCGACATATGCTCTGATGGCATTTGACCAATGCTTCTGGATGTTTGCACACATCATACATGATCACTTGTTCCTCATACGGCACAGGAGATATATGATCTTCTGGAATTGACACTCTGCGAGATTGCACAACTCTATGTTGAGACTCATTGAATGAGATGTTATGCATCTCTCCTTCCGCCTGATCTCCAAGGATCTCAATGTCTCCTTGGTCACTTGGGACTTGCTCATATTTTGGATGCGGTGAAGTTGGTGGGTCGACCTCTTGGTGGTGAGGCATGAGGTTGATGTCTTTCTCTAACTCCTGCTGCTCCATATTCGTATCCATTTGTTCAAGTGCTCGCTCTATCACTTGAGTGAGGTCCTGCTCCTATGATGGCTCACGCTATTTTCCTGATGCCAGCTATTTTGATGGGTCCACTACTTTTACGGGCACTGTTTCATTCATCTGCACAAGTTATGGCCCCTCCTGTACCTATTCTTGTTGCGCTTCCTTCTGCTATTTGCGTAGCTTCTGTTCTCTTCAGAGTTGCTCCTTTAACTCATGAAACTCCTTCTCTATTTCCTCCATTCTTCATTTCTCTCTCTGCCTTTGCATGTTTTACTTATCACACTATTTCCTCTTTACCTCTATAGCCATAGTCACTTTCTCCATAAATGAATCTACTCGAAACTTACAGCTTTGCTCTTCCTCCATGTGATCGACAACCTTCCTATTGCCCTTGTCGCGCAATGGTATGTTCACCTCTGCTACTATTACTGCTTCTGGTTCTCTCCAAGATGTTGCTTCACGCTGCTTCACTAACCATTCCACATTGAAGCTGACCGTTTCAATGAGTCTCGAGGAGTTGTAACAATATCTCCATGGGTCCTCCTCCACACAATGATATGCCCCATGGATGCAGTTGAACTGTACTCTGGCACAATGATAAATTTGAAAAGACAATGTGGGTCATATGGATTGTAGCTTTAGAGGTCGAATGGATACTTCTTCATCTGCTCTGCTTTGACATTCATATGGTTGAAACTCCAGATCTCGTATAACCCAATGCATAGTGGAAGAGCGAGCCAAGGTGCCTTCTTCTTCCAGTGCAACCTAGCTATCAATCTTCTGAGATGTGATATGGTACTTCCTGCATGATGAGTATGTCCAAGTAAACTTTAGTAGAACATGTAGGTGCTTCTCTGCATCGTACATCCATATGAAGGTGTCAGACAGTGAGGTATACCAATCATCTATGTCTATCAGTGCCTCCATTGTTGCCTTCGACATGTAGGGTAGATCCTGTTTTAATATCATCTTGTAAACCAGGGTGACAAAATGATCAAATAGCCATGTCATAACTCCTTTGAAGCTGCATTCAGACAAAATCTTACAATAAGTATTCATAGCAGTCTCCACCAGTGTCCATGTCCACCTCAAATCGGGAACTCTTGTCGAGCACAAATTGCATCCAAGATGTAGGTGGACATGTAGATCTTTGCTTGCATACCTTTGGGTGGTTGTAGAGTCTTTGTTACCTACTCCTTCAGATGATGAGCCAACATGCTAGACTAGTTACATGCTTTTCCCTCTCTAGCCAATTGGTCCAGCGCGATCACTCAAATCATCGGGAAGGTTTCTCTGCTTTCTTGGCCATAAAGTTTACATGAAAAGATGACCAAGTATTGATACGCCTTCCACCATATCTTCATCTTGTAGGTTTGGTTGGGCGTTATCCTAAATTTAGCTGGATCCTTCACCCAGTTATTCAAAATGTCTCTAGAGTTGGCATTGTTGCTGGGTAAGCTAAAGGGAGTCTCCATGATGGTCACAAGCTCTGACATCTGATACATCTCATCATAATCCTGTGCCCTAAAGGTCACAATCTTCGTCTCGTTGACAATGCTCAACATCATCGTTTTAGTATCATTGTGCAAGATGATCCAATGTATCAGGTCTGCACATAGGAACATGGGGTATCTACATGGAATCTAGTACAAGACGGACTTATGGATGTTCACATATACTTGGCAGTCTTCGAGGTCTTCCCCAAATGTGCCTACAAATGCATCATTGACCTCTTGTCATTTCAGCTTGATCTCCATGTCTAGAATCAACTTGGTATCTTCATAGATTGGTAGACTTGCGGACACTCACTCAACTGTTGGTCCAGTTGAACTTCCATTAGTGTACTTTGATCCTTCTCTCTTGGAGGCTATTGATCCTAAACTACTAAGAGGTAGATGAACACCTACAAGATCTGGAGACAAAGTGACGCGCATGGCGAGAAATATATCTGCAAAAACAAAATCAAACTTGAGGAAAGACATGCAACATACCTAGGGATTGATTGGCATGGATTGCACAATTTATTTTGGGAGGTTGGCTGACTGGTTACTAGAACTACGTAAAAGGCAACTTGGGCTATCTGCAGAGGCCAACTAGCTGGTGGAATTGTGCAATGTTCAATCTGGGCTGGCTGACTAGCTGCTTGAATTGCAAAATGTTCAATCTAGGATGGCTGGCTGGCTCCTGTAATTAGTCAATGCACATTTTTAGTTGGTAATGGTTATAGGCTCAGTCATTACATTGCACAATTTTCTAGCCCAGCAGTCACTATCCCTCATAATTGTGCAATGCGAGAGTGGAGAACAACTCCTAGGCAGAAATGTGCATTTACTGAGGGGAAGACAGATCATTCCTTCTCACAATTGTGCAATGATGTCTTGGTGAGGCAGAGTCTAGGCCAAGGCTACCCAGACCCGTCTATGGGCAACTGAAAGAAAATGTGATTGTGAGTGCATGGTGATACTCAATGTAAGTAGGAGTGAATTATCATGCATGCAAACAGTGAATGAAAGACTCAGAAAATGGAACAACATGCATGTGGGTGAAGCGAGTTGCCAAATCAACGACCGTTCATGCAAAACAGTTTCATGCATGCGATAATAGTGATATGCTAACGAAAACTAAAATGGTGCTAGTACAAGATAGTATGCATGTAGACGACAACAAACGTTCATAGACAAGTTGAGACCACTTAGCCTTGAATAGTTGAGTTGGATGTGTTGAAGAGTCTTGGATGTGTTTTGGGATGTTAGAGCTTGAATATCGATGTGAATGAATGAGCTCTGAAGTGTTAAATAAGTTATTTTGAAGCTCATGACGCGCATGCCACAAATCTAGGAAAAAAATGACACTTGGAGGAAAGATTCTAGGACAATCTTTGCATGTAACCTCAAGCTACTAAAAATAGCTCCCTAGAATCTAGGGATTCTTTTTGCATGTAGCTTTTTCTATTCTGGGAAAAAGAAGTCCATGCATGCAAGACAAGTTTTCTTGGTCCTAGGTGGAACCGGTCAACTCAACTTCTCATGCAACAATCTTTCCAGCTGGGAGGAAAAAAATGTGCATTTCTCAGAGGGAGATGGGTTGGATGCCCAAGAGATTTCCACAATTTCTTGGTAGAGTAGCTGACTATTTCCCAGGATTGCACAATTCCTGAGCTGAGCAACCCTGTTGGGAGGAATTGCACAATTTTCTCAGTGAAGCTTAATTAGCAAATTTGCACAATTCTGGAGCCAAGCAGCCTGCCAGACAGAATTGCACAATTTCTTGAGGGAAGGATGGTTTCCCTCTAGAATTGCACAATTTCCTGAGGGAGATGCTCAGCCTGTAACTGGACCAAGTTCGCAGAAACAACCTATGAGGGGAATGCAACAAGCTCTCATGAATAGGCTTTAATTCTGCAAGAAAATCATTGAAGCTTGTGTACTTAATGAAGCAAGACATTCTATTGTGAAAGGTTGGTAGGGAGGCTCCAAAACAAAGGTAAGGAAAAATTTTGGAGGGTGGTTGTAGCTGCTACAACAATTGGCGAGATATTGGTAGAACTCCAACTCTCTAAATGGACCTTGTTCATGGAAATAAATTCTAACACCTCCAGAAGTATTGTTCAGTTATGAGTTCATATTGGTTTCCACACTTTCTTAATTGTAATACGTAGCATATGCAAAGCTCTTGGTCGATGGACACACATTCCATGCCAAGGCAACACAATTTTTTCGATTGGGGTTAAGGGTTATATTGGTGCACAAGCAGTATAGTCGTTAGAGTGTTAGTTTCATCTCTGGTGTTGCTCCGTTTCCAGCAGACCTGGACAGTACCTTGGCGGAGTCATGTAGGAACACAAGCATTGCTCCACTGGCAGCAAGCTTGGTCAGTACCCTGACGGAGTTACTTGCATCACCTCTCTGTTTAGGAAGCCTTTCTCTTCTTTCACCTTATTCATTTTTCATTTTTTCATTTTTTACTTTTCATTTTTTTCATTTTTTCATAACTATGCATAACACTTATTCATTTCATAGGTGAAAGAGGGATCTCGACTTATTGAGAGAATAGGTTGTTCCTTTAGAGAAGTAGTTCATTGTATACCTTTGATGTGCCTATTAAGGGTTTTCCCCCTCACCTTACTCTACTTGAATAAGCTGACAAGGGTTAACCCAAAAACAACCAAATAAAGTAGGTGACACTAGTTAGCGCGCAAGCATTGTGTTTTCACCATGGTTCACTTCGAATAATACATATTTTCCATCGACATATCATCAAATAAAAGTAAGAAGTTCGTCATACAGAGACAGGATGACAGATAACGAAGTAGTGATATTTTTACAAGGCCTCTTGTACTTACCCATCTTGTTTCAAGATTTTGACATGGTTTCATGTGAAACTAACCTACAAACAAAACAAGGAAAAAAACAACAAAGAAAAGCAGAAGAAGAAGAAAATGCGAAGCGAGTAAACAAACAATGAGGAAAACAAACAAGTAAAGAAAGTAAGAAAACAAGCATGCAAGAAAAAAAATTGAAGGCAAACACTACTCCTACTCCTAAGCTAATGGTGGATGGGCTTGATCACGTGAAGTGATATTTCCAATGCATCCATTGGCGCATTGGTTGAGCCATATTGGTGAATGCTTGGTCTAAGAGAAACTCAATTTTGTGAACTAGAAAACAAGAAATATATAACAATGAAGACAAACACACTTTATGTTTAAAAGTGTCAACCAGACATAAGTGAGTGCAACTACATGACATGTTATCTGTGGACTTTTCACAGTGTTGTGTGACACTGCATGCAGCTTTGAACCATACGCATAACTTTGAACCATACACATACTCTTTACTGTGACACACAAGAAAACGAAAGAAGCAATGACAACTTGTGTCGCGCACGTGTGATTGCAATGTAAGATTCCTCCAATGCATGAGCGATGGGATCATGTAGTTCAGGTGGAGGAAGCATGCTCTGTGTGTGATATTGATTTTCAATGCATATAGATGAGTGATGAGGAGCCTCAGGTCATTGAAAAATTTCCTGATCAGGAGTGAAACAAGCCTTAGGATAGTGAGGGCCCAACATAACCATCAGCTCGAGCTCAAGTTCCTCAATAGTCTGGGGGGTTTCGACTTCATGTTAGATAAATAATCATAAATAGGTGACTTCTAAAAATCAACTATGATAGAATGATGATCATGATTGAATATAGGAGTAAACGGATCACGAAAGCCACAATAAAAAAAATCAATGATTTCACCGGCATCCTCATGATCTGATGAATCAAATAGAGGGGTAGATGAGAAGTGAACAATTTCATCCTCTGTGTTTCCAAAAAAGGCAGATGAAAAATCAAGTGGATTTTCAATGAATAATTCATCCTCTCCATTGTCGAATGATGGACTGACATCCGGTGTGTCCTGCGACTGGTCAACAATGGGTGCATCCATAGATGAAGATATACATGCAAAATCATGGATGGTAGGTTCACCAAAGATGTCAGGAAAGAATGAAGCAAGCTCAGATGGAAGGGAGTCATCCTTCACCGAGTGTTGATGCTCAAGCTCCCAATCATACTCTTCATTAATGACATCGCATGTTGGTTGTGCAACAACAACTCCGTTAGTGGCTTGTTTCTCGTACAAAACAAGTGTAGACTCTGGAATGCAATAACACAAGAAAATATCATCCGGAGGAACAACCGAGTACGAAGATGGAGGTTGTGGTACGAAGTGCATATGAAAACGCAATGGTTTCACAACTAAATATGCACAAAAATTAAGCAAAGTGATGTTGGGAGGATGTGACAGTTGAACAGATGTGTGAGAATGATCTCCCACATCACTCTACAGTGGTAGAGCTATTTTATGAGGGGATGGCGAACAGTCACTTGTGACAGTGACCGTGTCCATCTATGATTACGCATCTCCATCACTGAAGGATGCTGAGAGAGGCTTGAGTTCCAACTTCTTCTTGGGATGAGAGGATTTCTTAAGGCAATACTCAAATCGTTCCCAATGATATAAAAATTTCATCTGTCTCTTCGGAGCTTGAAACTGCAAATCACACAAGTGCTGCAAAAAACCCATAGGCAATTCATGCGAAGCCTTCCATTGTTGTAACAGTTTTTGGTCAAGATATTCTAGATCAAAATCATAGAAATTGTCTTCAATGAGATCACAAAAGTGCTCAAGTGAGTGCATGCTATCAGCTGGTAGGTTGCACAACCACCAATGTGGAGATTTGTGAAGTGTGTATGTAAGCAACAGACTGGCCTATTTGTTAGAACATCCAGATTCCTCATGAATCATGGAAAGGAAGTCATGTAATAACTCAGGCTAGGCCACTTCGCCTTCACCATCAGACATGTACGTGGACAAGAGATCGAAAAACTACCTCGTGATGGTAACAAATTCGGCATTCGAAAAACATTGTGGAGGGAGGAGAGTGCAAGACTCCATGATAGATATGCAAAGGGTCAAAACGGGATGAGAGGACACAACTTGTCATCTAGCCCTCCTTCTAGCGCCAGAAATGTTGACGGTACTGGACATGCCAACATGTCAGGGGATCTCCCTGGTAAGAAGTCCCAATTAGACCTCAGACCGTTTGGTGTAGGAGTCCCAACAGTGGGTTGTATGGTAATGCCTTGATCGCAGTTTCACACAGAGGAAAGTAAGATGTCCCTATTGGTAGCAAGGGTTTGACATCTGCAGTAAGTCAAGGAAGGTGCATGAGATGTTCTAACACACACAGAGTGAGGTGAGTGTGCCCCTTGCAAACTTGTAATAGTACGCAACTTTGAAGAGAACACAAGAGTGAAGATGCATCACAAGCTAGAAACCAAGTTAGTGAGCAATCCAAAGTGATGGTTAAACCAACAACACACTTTAGAAAGATTCATATGTACTCATACAGAATAATCCATATATGCATGTGTAAGAAAACAAATACATATATCATTTAGAGTCAACTAGATAGCATAGAATACAATATTACATATGCATGAAACATGTTGGCTCTATTATATTAAGAAGTGTAAGTTCCAGTCATACAATACATCCATCTCCAACCAATAGTTCCAATAGTGGAACATTACAGCCAGAACCACCTACTCCTCCAAAGAGATATACTAGGTGGAGAAGCTAAGGTGCGTTACAATATTGTCCAAGGTTTCTCTAAAATACTCATATTGAAGCTTGGCTGACCAAAATCCTTTACAATGAGTTACGAGGGACTATTTATAGAAAAGGGTGGGGTGGCCCTTGACATTCCCCTTTGTGATAGTTCATCTACCCTCATGACTTTTCACCTACTCTATGACTATTATATCCAACTATCAACACTTGAACTTACACTTGATAAGACATTACATTACAATTCACATGTACCCATGTGACACAAAATGGCTTAAGCAATCCATGCAACACATCACTATGACTCAGACAACCATGGGAATTCCAGCTCTTTCGCATCCTTGTGATGATCAACAGTAGCGAATTGATGCCAATATCGGTAATCCACGATGGTGTCCATATACTCCAAGGTAACATCTTTCTAGAACCTGAATCTTGCCTCCATAGCATCCGGGTACACTTCTCAAGATCCTCTTTCCAACTCGTCTGATAGCATGTGCATCATTATCTTCAGCGCGATCAGACTAGAAACATACTTGTGGATGGTTTCTACACTGATTGGCAAGTCTGGGCTGATGGCTATGCACATCAACTCATCAAAATATGAGTCAAGATTTATTCTTACCTGTTCCTTTGTATTTTCCTGGGTGAGAGTCCCAATAGATGGGATTACATGTGCATGCACCTCAACATCCATACTCTTGAATACACGTGCATAGGAATCCTGTAGACTAGTGATGAGTTGCGGGAGCTCTTCATAGTTCCGAATCTGACTCTAGATGCATGTCTTCAGTTCAACCGCTTTGGGCTTCATCATCTTAGGCAAGTGAAGTGGGGTTCCCTTGTATCTTATCGTCCATGTTTTGATGTAATCAACAAAGACATGCAAGTTTGACAAGATATGTTATCTTCTAACACATTATTGTTGTCATCCGTTGAGATGGACGACTACCTCATGAAAGGTACCAAACTTGGAATACAATGCCCGCTTGACAATGTCAAGGGACAATACTTCATCCAGTATTTCCTTCAATTCTTTTTAGGTGTATGTTGTAACCAATTCTCCTCCTTGCTTGGCCATCTGCAGCTCCTTATTCATTCACTCATTCTCAACTAACAGAAAGTGAACACTCGAGTTAGTGGCTTTAGCATATGCTCTAGTGGCGTCGAACAATGCTACTGGATGCTTGCACATGTAAAACATGATCACTCATTCCTCATACTGTGCAAAATATGTATGATATTCTGTAGTTGACACTCTGCGAGATTGCACAACTCTATGTTGAGACTCATCCAATGAGATGTTGTGCATCTCTCCTTCCGGCTGATCCCCAAGGATCTAAGTGTCTCCTTGGTCACTTGGGACATGCTTGTCTTCTGGATATGATGAATCTTGTGGGTCAATGTCCTGGTGGTGGGCCATGAGGTCGATGTCTTTCTCTAACTCCTGCGGCTCCATATCTGTATCCATTTGTTCAAGTGCTCACTCTATCTCCTGAGTGAAGTCCTTCTCCTGCGATGGCTCACCCTATTTGCCTGATGCTAGTTGTTCTGATGAATCCACTACCTTTGTGGGCATTGTTTCATTCATTTGCACAAGTTGCACCCCTTCCTATACCTATTCTTGATGCACTTTCTTCTCCTATCTATGTAACTCCTGTTCCTTTCGGAGTTGCTGCTTCAACTCATTCAACTTCTTCTCTGTTTCCTCCATTCTCCCTTTCTCTCTTCACCTTTGTGCATTTCACTTGTTGTGTTGTTGCCTCTTTGCCTCAATAGCGATAGCTGCTTTCTCCAAAGATGGATCTGCTTGGAACTTGCGGCTTTGCTCTTCCTCCATGCGATCGAAAATCATCCTCTTTCCCTTGTCGTGCACTAGTATGTTCACCTTTACTGTTGATGCTACTTCTGGTGCTCTCTGAGATGTTGCTTCATGCTACTTCACTAATCATTCCACAATGAAGCCGACCGGTTCATTTAGTTTGGAGGATTTGTAACAATATCTCCATGGGTCCTCCTCCACCCAATGACATGCCTTGTGGATCCAGTTGAACTGTACTCTCGCACAGTGATCTTTCACAAGACAATGTGGGACATATGGATTGTAACTTCAGAGGTCAAATGGATACTTCTTCGTCTTCTCTACTTTGACATCTGCATGCTTGAAACTCCAGATCTCATATAACCCAATGCATAGTGGAAGAGCGGGCTAGGGTCCCTTATTCTTCTAGTGCAGCCCAACTATCAGTCATGTTGAGATGTGATATGCTACTTCCTCCATGATGAGTATGTCCAAGGAAAACTTCGGTAGAACATGCAGAGGCTTCTCTGCATTATACATTTGCATCAAGGTACCAAATGGTGAGCCATACCAATCAACTATGTCTATCAGTGCCTCTATTATTGCCTTCGACATTTAGGGTAGATCTAGTTCGAATATCATCTTGTAAACCAGGTTGAAAAAATGATTGGATAGTTGTGTGATAACTCCTCTAATGCTGCATTTAGACAACATCTTATAATAAGTGTTCACAACAGTCTCCGCCCATGTCCATGACCACTCAAGCCCAGGAACTCCTGTCTGGCACAGATTGCATCCGAGATGTAGGCAAACATGTAGATCTCTGCTTTCATACCTTTGGGCGGCTATCAAGCCCTTGTTATTTTTTCCTTTAGCTGATGAGCCAACATGCAGGATTAGTTACATGCTTTTCCCTCTATGGCCAGTTGGTCCAGCACGATCACCTAACTCTGTGGGGAGGTTACCATGCTTGCTTGGCCATACAGTCAACATGCAAAGATGACCAAGTGTTGATACGCCTTTTGTAGTGTCTTTGTCTTGTTGATGTAGTTGGCTGTCATCCTGCATTTAGCTAGCTCCTTCACCCAGTTCTTCAAAATGTCTCCAGAGTTGGCATTGCTACTGGGTAAGCTGAAGGGAGTCTCCATGGTGGTCACGGTCTCTAACATCTAATAAATATCATCATAATCCTGTGCCCTAAAGGTTGAAATCTTTGTCCTTCTGACACTGCTCAATGTCATTGTCTCAGGTTCAGTGCGAGGGAAAATCCAATGTATCATGTCCGTGCATGGGAACACAGGGTATCTACATTTAATCTTGTACAAGTCAGTCTTTTGGATGTTCACATATACCTAGCGGTCTTCGAGGTCTTCCCCAAATGTGCCTGCAAATGCATCGTTGACCTCTTGCCATTTCAGGTTGATGTCCTTGTCTAGAATCAACTTGGTATCTTCATAGATTAGTAGACTTGCAGACACTCGCTCAACTGCTGCTCCAGTTGAACTTCCATTAGCGTCCTTTGATCCTACTCTCTTGGAGGCCATTGATCCTGAACTACTAAGAGGCAAATGAATGCTTGCAAGATCTGGAGACAAAGTGACATGCATTGCAACAAATTTGTTAGCGAAAATCGAAGAAAACTTGAGGAAATACGTGCAACATACCTGGGGATTGACTGAGAAGGATTGCATAATTTATTATGGGAGGCTAGTAGACTGGCTGCCAGAACTGCTCAAAAGGTAGTCTGGGCTGTCTGGGGAGGCTGATTGGCTGATGGAATTGTGTAATGCATAATCTAGGCTCGCTGACTGGCTACTGGAATTGCAAAATGTGAAATCTAGGCTACCTGAATGGCTGCTGGAATCACGCAATGCGCAATTTCAACTAGAAATGGTTGCAGGCGTAGTGACTGCATTGTGAAATTTTCTGGGCCACGAGTCCTTGTCCATCAGAACTGTGCAATTCAAGACCAGAGGACATCTCCTGGGAAGAAATGTGCATTTCTTGAGGGGAAGACAAAGCCTTCCTTCTCAAGATTGCGCAATGTTGTCTTAGTGAGGCAAAGTCCTTGCCAAGGCTACCTAGACCCGCCGATGGGCAACTAAAAGAAAATGTGATTGTGAATTCATGGTGATACTCAGTGTAAGAAGGAGTGAATGATCGTGCATGCAAGCAGTGAATGAAAGCTTTAGAAAATGGAACAACATGCATGTGGGTGAAAAGTGTCATCGAATTGGCGACCGTTTGTGCAAAACCGTTTCAGGCATGCTACATCAGTGAGATTTTCATGAAAACCGAAATGGTGCTAGTACAAGCTAGTATGCATGTAAATGACAATAAGAATTCATAGAAATCAAGCAAACAACACTCACACAAGTGAAAACACAAAAAGAAATAGAAATGTTGCAAAAGACAAGTTGAGACCACCTACCCATGAATAACTCAGTTGTATGTGTTAAAAAGTCCTATATGTGTTGTGGGATGTCAAAGCTCCAAGATAGATGTGAAGAAATGAGCTCTGAAGCGTAAGATAAATTAGTTTGAAGCTCATGATGCGCATGCCACAAATATAGGAAAAAGAGACACTTGGAGGAAAGATTCTAAAACGATCTTTGCATGTAACCTCCAGCTGCTAAAAATAGCTCCCTAAAATCTGCAGATGCTTTTTTCATGTAGCTTTTTCTATTCCTGGAAAAATCAACCCATGCATGCAAGACAAGTTTTCTTGGTCCCAGTTGGAACCGGTCAACTCAGCTGCACATGCAGCAGTCTGCTCAGTTGGGAGGAAAAAAAATGTTCATATCTCGAAGGGAGCTAGGTTGGTTGCCTAGGAGATTTATGCAATTTCTGGGTAGAGCAACTGACTTCTACCTAGGATTGCACAATTCTTGGGCTAGGCATCCCTGCTGGGAGGAATTGTGTAATTTTCTCAGTGAAGCTTGATTGGAAAATTTGCACAATTCTGGAGCCAAGTAGGTTGCCAGACAAAATTGCACAATTTCTTGAGGGAAGGCTCATTTCCCTCCAGAATTGCATAATTTCTTGAGGGAGCTACTCAGCCTGCAACTAGACGAATTCTGGGGATAGGTTGTCATTCTACAAGAAAATCATTGAAGCTTGTGTACTTGATGAAGCAAGACATGTTGTTGTGAAAGGTTGGTAGGGAGGCTCCAAAATGAAGCTAAGGAAAAATTCTGTAGGGTAGTTGTAGCTGCTAAAACACTATGTTAGGGGAGATACTAATGATGAAAATGTACACCAAGACACCCAACACAATCTATTGAGTGTGAATAGAGTAGCTAGACTTAAAAAATTATGGACATGGTCTATAAAGATTCAATGAGTGAAAATGATTTTCAAACATGAGGAAAAGTTCCACTTATTGAATTCACACTTATACTGAGAAAGGGGGTTGAGTGAATCTAAGAAAAAAAAATCTTATGTAAAATTCATGAGTCAAGAAAAAAATATCATATGAAGAAGAGAGAACAAGATAAAAATGTAAACTTCTTTATAATAGTTCTTTGTAGGTACTAACCTATTGGAGACACCAATACTCTAAACTTCATGAATGTTTATGTACCAACCTACTAGAGACACCAATCCAACTGCTACAAATATTTGTAGGAATGGACCTACTTAACCAAGTCTTCTTGTTACTTCTTTCTTCACCATGTCTTGTATATAATTACACCTTCATTATGTCCTCTTTTTACTTCTGCTTCGAGCAATTCTGCTTCTCCCAAAACTTATTTTTTTTGGAGTCCTATTAGGAAAAAACATGTATAGCATACCATGTATCCAAATTTACAAATATTATTCTAAATTTTTTACGTAAGGCACTTCTATATATCTCATTGGATCTCTACAAATTTAATTGTCCAAAAGGTCTAAGAAAATAAGTTACAACAAAATTTCCAAGATGATGTTCGAACTAATTTTAGGATCATTCAAAAACGTAACATCCACAAGGCATATCTATAAAATTATAACAAAAAAAAGTGATATGGATAAGATAATTTAATTATTTTTCATCCATCCTGATACTTCCAAAGTGGGAAAGGTGGAGGAATCATCTCATAGGACTATATTCATTAGTGAGTCCCAATTCGGAAAATTAGGGTTTGAAATGCTCCAGAATAATTTTGAGGCATCAAACAAAGTTTTTTTGGGGGTTAAAAATTTCCAATTAAGTAGGATCTTAGTAGTGCTATTATACACATATATCTTTCCAATAGTGAAAGAACCACCTCAATTGAAGCCTATATGCAAAAGTTACACCACTTGGAAGTTGAACTTATTGTTTTAACCACCATCATTTGACAAGAGGCCATGTAAACCACTATTATTAATAGGAAAATATCTAGCCTCTACTCTTGATGAATAATAATCTAGAAGAGTCAATATTGTAACTCTAGTTAAAATTTGAAGGAATCAAACTTAACCACTAATAGTCTATTGGGTTGCGTTATAATAAGACCACTAGGAGGAAAAGGGGTTCCATTCTATTTAAATACATTTTGTTCCATAGATGACAAAAGTAGTTGAGAGTGGATAGAGAGAGAGAAAATAAATATGGTTTGTCCGCTATAGCAACCCAAAAGCCGTGCATCTCTATCCTTTATACATGTTTCCATTTTCCATTCAGAGAAAGAGAATAGAGTACCCACACCTTCCAATTAGATTTTCTCTTGAAATGGTTTATGAGGTCATGTCTTATGTTACTGTGGTTTGTGAGTGATTTTTCTCCTTGCTATATTTCTACATAATTATAAATTTCATTCGTACATAGTGAATAGTAATTGATAGATCTGGAAATCCAAGGAAATATTAAACGTAACAGTGTAGATTTTGAATTTTCTAATATATTTTAGTAGATCTATTATGCCAAAGTATCTTTGAAATATCTATGGTAGTTTACAAATCATGTTGGTAGAAGTAGGTTTGTTTGGGTACATTGTAGGGAGTTATACTGGATCCATATTGACTACACAATAAGTCATAAAACATCATCCATGGTTGGTGAATCTATCAATGACCCGTAAGATCCCATAGAGGAGAGGTTTGCATGGATAGAAACATAAGTCACAAATATAAACCATAATGTGAGCCTCATCATTACAACCCTAACCAATAAGTTTGGCCCATTTGAATAAGATGGAGGTTCTAGTATAGAGGTTGGGTCAAAGGGAAATCGATAAGTCAAAAGGAACTAGAGAGAGAATCTAAGAAAGAACACAAAATGGAAAAACCTAGTTCAAGTCTGGTGAAGGTTGACATCAATCCATGTCAATGTGAGACTCATGCTCTTAAGTCAAAGAATAATTAGAATTTTATAGTAGTGTTCATCATATAGAGGAAGAATAGAATATTACATTTTCCTAGCTAAAATTAGAGGTAAATGGCCTAGTGGAAAACCCACATGGAGTCCTCGAGTTTGGAGGGAGATCATTTAGTGACTAAGTTGGAGGATTTCAAAATTGTCTCAAAATCATAGTTTTATCTTATATGGTATGTAAAGGACTAGTGGAACTAGTGGAATTACTTTACCTAGATATAAGGGAAACGTGTCTAGGAGTACACCATCAAATTTAGATAGATGGCCATAATGTTTGGTATCTCCCTAAGGAAACTACATATACTCCTCACTTGTTTTGGGTGTCTACGTAACCATATGTGGAAGCAAGTGATGATGTGCAAACATAGATTGGTGAATGAGGCTTGTGTATAGGCATATTACCTAGAGAACATAGACCAAAACAAAGGGAAATCAAGTAAGTCAAAGAAAAAGGAGCACCAAGAAGCTTCTAAGGAGTTGAAGAAGATGTTAAAAGGGGAAAAAGAAAAAATTAAAATTGGTGCATCACACTAGTTCAGAGATCTTAGAATCCACTGCCACATTGACAATCATATTGAGAAGAAGTGGTGGAAGTTGTATCTAGAGCTGAAACCAAAGAACAAAAAGAAATATGTTAAGAAGAAAAATCTCATGTACATTGATTCTAGCAACCAAGTTGAAAGGAGTTTGGACATAAATGGGAAGATTTTCTATGTATCAGTGCAAAAGGGGGTTATTTTAAGAAACCATCAACAAAAGGAAGAGAACTAAATTACTACTCTTCCACATAAAAATACTTGTCAAAAACACAAAAATTGATGCTCTATTTGACATAGGATCATAACGGTAATCTAATATCCATAGATATGGGATTGGATACTCATTAAAAATCCTATGTCATATCTTTTGGGATGTGTCAACAAGGAGGTAGATCTTAAAGCATTCAGATAGTGTAGAATCAATTTTTCCAACAATGATGACTTTATTGATAAACTATAACTCGATGTATTTCCACTTGATGTATTTGGTATTTTTTTTTGGGATTCCCTATGTGTACATGTATTATGTGATCTTCATGTAGAGAACGAACTAGTGTTTCATCACTAAGGACATGAAATCCTTCATCATTAATGCATAGAGCATGATGTCTAATACCTTCTTGGTAAGTTCCAACCAAGATAAAGAGTTGATAAGTTTTGGAAAGAAATATTTTTTCTTGCATTTAGAAGATAAGAAATATGTAGAAGAGTCTAAAAGAGCTAAGTCATCCTTGGAGGGGTGTACTAAGGAATGGAAATAGTAACTAGAATAGTTTCTATTGGAATAAAAGGGTGTGCTCTAGGAGCCTAAGTGGTGCTACCACCCAAGAGAGAAGTGGAGCATGAGATCCAACCTTTCCCAAATTCGCTATTTCCATATATTGGGTTGTTCAAGAAGTTTGTTTTAGGGAAAAATGAGGTGAAGAAGTAGTGTCAGTAACTCTTGGAGTAGAGTGTCATTCTAAAAAAATCCTAACCATGTGGGTCATCCATCCTCATTGTGGGAAATAAGGATGGGACTTAGAAGATGCATATTGATTCCGCAATGTACAAAAAACTTACGCTCAAGAACAGGTACCCCCTTCCTAGGATACATGATCTACTAGATTAGTTATAACAAACCAAATACTTCACCAAGGTAGACATAAAGTTAAGATATCACTAGGCTTGGGTCAGAGAAGAAGATACTTGGAAGACCACCTCTATTGGTTTTCATATATGAATTATGGAATTCACCCTTCCCCACGTTAATTGTCAACTTAGGGCTCTTGAATTGTTCAAGGCTATTGTGCAAAGTCTATGCTGGCCTAATGTTCCATACCCAGTATTGAGCAGTCAATCAAGCATAATAATTGAATAATAGCAAGTAAATAACAATAACAACAAATCGGAGTAACAACAATCTAAATTCAAAGTAATTTTATGAATAAATCATTACAATAATAAAGAAATTGAACACAACCAACATAAATCTACACACACAACTAATCCAATAACACCTGATTAGGAGAGTGAGACCGCCTCTCCGATCAGGTCTGTGGAAAAGATCGAATATTATTCGGTGCTCACGAAAATCAAAATTGCATTAATCAAAAGAAAAATTAGTAAAGTCTGTTGTTACACTTCTCGGATCAATTATCTACATTTAGGCCTCCTTAACCATTACTTATACATTACATTGCTACAAAAATAATAATAACAAACTTGAAGGTTTGATAGTTCTGTTTTCCCGCAAATATACAAAAATCATTAAGGAAGAAACATAATGCAAAAGACAGTAATAATATAGGTCCATCAGCTCCTTGTTGGTTGAACGTCATTACAGTCCCTATCCCAAAATAACGTTTCCAGCTCATCAACAGTCGTGTGCTTATTTGTAGCCTATTGGTCATCATTATCTCGATTCTACAAGAAATATTTTTAGTTAGAAAGTCGCATAGGTAGTGTTCCCCTTAGGACTACATTTCATTAATCAGTATTCAAAAAGAAATTACAATTTATCATACCTTCATAGTTGAGACATGAATTAACCTCGCAAAAGGGTATGAAATGGGTAAGGTGAAGTGGATAAAAATAGGTAAAAACAAATAAAAACAAGAAAAATATATTGACCAACATCTCCCCCCAACTAGCTTATCTGCATGTCCTCATGCAGCTCGTTTCCTACGAAGGTCTAGATTAGACCCACTATGACTGAAATGGAGTTGTGAAGGATCATACTGTGTGGCCATATCTATCCCAGGAGGTTTAAATCCATTCGAGCGAAGGGTATCCATCAACCAATCCTCTTCTGCCACAAAAGTTGGTGTGTATTACTCAGAAGGTAGCCAAATGATGGGGAATTGAAATCTCAACCCTATCCACCAGATTCCACAATGTAATATGAATGCAATATAACGTGGAATTCTCTTCAAAGCCCTCACAAAATTTGGGGCCCCAAAAAGTTCTATCATACGAACTGTTGATGATGACAACATCCAGTGCTTCTAACAAGTGTCCTGGGCTTCCTCCTAACAACTAAATATTTTCCTCATACGCAAGTCAACACATCACTTTTGTATTGTCAATGTTATGAAACCAACTTACAAAAAGATAGAAAAGAGAGATCAACGCCTTAGAATTCAGCCTCTTCGAGGGGGAAACCTCCTTTACATTACACAAATGAACAATTCTTGGATGATTCAAATGACAAAACCTCCTTTCTATATATAGGAGTCTAAGGAGTCACAATATAATCTAGCTGACCTAACAATAATAAGATAAAGCCACAAAAATAACAATAGAGGGATTCTATGGGGCACAGTAATAACAATATGGGGGCAATAGGGGCACACCAATATTAATAAGGCGTATAACTACAATAGTAATGGGGTAATCGCTAGTATTATAGGGATCCGACATGCCCCTCTCCTTCAAAAATGTGTTGTCCTCAATGCTTGAGTAGTTATGGATACTTCTGCATAAAATTCTCATCCTCCCATGTGGAATCTTCAGCGGATAAGTTCTTCCAATTGATAAGATACTCTGAAATTGAACGATTTCGTAGCTGTTGAGTTCTTGTTTTTGTGACTGCTTCCAGTTCCAATATAATTTTTCCTTCCTCGTCAAGTTCTGGCAATATTGTTTGAACTGGGAGCTTGTCGCCTATAACGTTCTTTAAACATGAAACATGGAAAACTGGGTGCAATCGAGAAGCTGCA
>APFE030303009.1:35029-81080 GCA_000404065.3 Pinus taeda
CGGGATCCTTTCCATCAAACTTCCTCATATCGATTTTTGGAATATGGTGGGTCTTCGATCCAACATTAGAGTCTATGGAATCATGATTAAAAAAAAAATTGTTCTCATCATGAGTTTCCTTTACTACCCTTTCACCATTAATGACCATTTTTTGTAGCAACTTATTCATATTTATCTTCAATTCTTTCATCTTATCATCCATGCCATCCATTTTAGCGTCCATGCCATTCATCTTAGCTTCCATGCCATCCATATTAGCTTCTACACCTTTCTTTAAAGAATCCATCTTAGCTTCTACACCTTTCTTTAAACCATCCATCTTAGCTTGTACATCTTTCATCTTAGATTCTGTTACTTTTTGTGCAAGTGACACTTGTTGCACTTGGTCTCGTAATTTTGGTATATCATGTTGCATTTCTTCCTCTTCTTCATGAGTCATGCTAGAGCTTTCAGGTTTCTTACTAGGTGTTTTCATTTTCTTTCCTTGGGGCATCAATTATTGATAATAATGCTTTAATATGCTCTTTGAATTCCTTCAAACTAATTTTTCAAACCAAGCTTATGCAAAGATTTAAAAAAACTACACACCTTTTTTCACTTTGCAGGAGCTTGATATTGAATCTGATGTATCTCTGTAATTTTGGATTGTCTAGTTCTAAAACTGCGACCTATAGTAGCCCTCTGCGTCCTCTTTCAAATGCCACCAATCTGATCCAAATTGGATTCTCCCAGAAAGAGTTATGCACAATCTCCTGAGATGACCTGATTATGGACCTTTCCAGAAAAGTGAAATTGTATGAAGCGCCACGTGTCATTGTTTCAACCTTTAGCACTAAAAAATCTATACAAGAAACTATGGTCCGTCCTCTTTCTATACTTTCTTACAAAATTTCAATCTGATGCTCAGAGAGAAAGCTATGACGATTTTTCCCAGGTCACCTGTTTGGAATGTAGTTCAAGAGTTTGCAAAAAGACCAACTTCCTCATATCATATCTCCACAAATGTAGCACGAAAAGCTCTAAAATTTAGATCTGAGGTTCAGTGTGATTTCGTCTCAAATGGTTTTTTTTTTTTTGCTTCTGAAACATTGCAGAAAAAAAGTTATAGCGAAAATGCCACGATGACCTATTTGGAGCATCGAAACCCCTAGAATCCAAAGCTCTGATACCAAATGTTATGAAACCAGCTCACTAAAAGATAGAAAAGAGAGATCAACGCCTTAGAATTCAGCCTCTTCTATGGGGCAACCTCCTTTACATTACACAAATGAACAATTCTTGGATGATTCAAATGACAAAACCTCCTTTCTATATATAGGAGTCTAAGGAGTCATAATACAACCTAGCTGACCTAACAATAATAATATAAAGCCAAAAAAATAACAATAGAGGGATTCTATGGGGCACAGTAATAAAAATATGGGGACAATAGAGGCACAACAATATTAATAAGGGATAAAACTACAATAGTAATGGGTTAATCACTAGTATTATAGGGACCTAATAGTCAACATCTGGTCCTTTTGTCCTTCAAGCTACATAAGTGTTTGATCTCTGTTATAAATATCCATTGATTAACAATGTTCCATTTTGATCACAAGTAGCCGATTTTCTTGATTTTATTCTAATGTTTCGAAGGCCTTTTTCCACTAGACCTAATTAATCATAAAGGATGTGAATTCTGTCAGCTGAATGTCTCCCGCATGTTGTACTGGATTGAACAGCTAGTCATTCTCCAGGATGTAATTATGCATATAAGGCTCACACATAAAATGTTGGTTTAATTGATTGTGGATTCTAAAAATCCTCAGGAACTGCATGGGGTCTTCCATATCATGGCTTACCTCCTATTGGGTACTCTCCAGGCAGAAGAACAACTATCGTTCGTGGAGGAACAACGCATAGAAATGAGTAGGAGGTCTACAGGCCATGGTCTATTGTGTCAAGGAAAACATCTCGTCTTTTTTTGCTTTTAATAACTGGACCTACCCCTCCAACTCCTCAATCTCATTCTGTAACTTTTCTTGCATCTAGTTGGCCTTCTCCACCTAAGTGATATGATCATCCATAACTCTTATTACTTTCTCCTAGTTTTCCTTCACTCCTCTTTTGTGAGCTTCTACAGGAATAGACCCACGCTGAAGGCTGGAAGCAGTAGCCTTCCATTTTTGAATTTCTATTGTCAACAGGAATTCTTGATCCTCTACCAAATGGAGAAGCGATTAATTCTATGTGGATGTCGAGGTCCTCTACTTGTCTTCTGTCAGCACTATTACTGATGATATTCTATTGGTTCCAGGAGTTACAATAGCTTCACCACTATTCCCTTTTTAATTTGTTTCCCTTCTCTACAACCATATCACCTGTTTTCTCAATTTAGTAATTTCCATTTTTAATTGAATGTTTTCTCTAAAAAATATTCAATACTGGTTATGGATGGGTTATTTCATTTTCATTCGATGCTCAATAATTTTTTATTTTACAATGACCTCCTCTTCTTGTCTTGCAGTCAATGTTAGGTTTGGTGGATTAATATCAAGAAATTCATAGATCAGTTCTTGTTTTACTATTAATTCCTCCAATCATTCATCTACCAGTATCCATGAAGTAATTCTAGCACCTCCTACTTTAGGTCCAGGTATCACCAGATTTCTCTATAGTGACTTAAGGGATAACACTGGTCCTTGATAGGTCATATTACTAATGTCTCCTTCCTACAGTTGTTCTTAGGACCTGGTTTCTTCTCCTACTTGATTAGGAATTGATACTAGTCCTTGCAGGTTAGAATCAACAACTGTGTCTCTTTCCATATGCTCAGTAGATGACACTAGCTCTTGTAGAATGGTATCAACAATAACCTTCTCTTATATCCTCTCGTCGGTTGATATTGGTTCTTTTGGAGTAGTGTCACATGCAACATCCGCTTCTATTTTCTTAGAATTGGACACCGGTTCTTCTGGAATAGTGTCAAGAGTAGCATCCTCCTCCATTGGTTCGATAGTTGACACTGGTTCTTATGGAGTAATGTCAACGGTAGCTTCCTCCTCCATTTGTTCTATAGCTAACACTAGTTCTTGTGGGGCAATGTCAAGGGTGACTTCTTTCTCTGTTTGTCCAATGTTGACACTGGTTCTTGCAGTATAGTGTCAACAATCTCCCCTTCCTCTGTAATTACTCCAACAAATCTCAATTCCAGAGGAAAAAACTTCTCTTTTACTATGCGGGTAGTAGAACGAAATTTACTTAACCTCCTTGACAGGGAAGCAGGGAGTGGAGAAAAAGGAGTAACATCTTCAATTCCCACCCCACTAACACCTGTTGCCTCAATTTCCTTATCTTTGCCCCTATCCCTTGTGTCATCTAAATAGTTTATCGTCTCTTCTTCCCTTTCTTTCTTTGCTCCCTTCAGTGATGTTCCGTTACTTCCTCCATAGGTTCAACAATTCACATTGGTTCTTTTGGTGCAGTGTCGACAGTGACTCCCTCTTCCTCCAAAAATTATTCTTCAACCCTTACTGACATCATATCTATAACCTCTTCTTCTACTATCTCAACCAACTATTTCCAAGTAACAAGAGTTTGTGATAGGGCATGCATCGCTAAAAATCTGACGAGTTCATGATTTTTTAGGACTTCAAATTCTTCGCACGACCAATGTGCAAACCATGCCATTAGTTGAATATTTTTCCAAAGAAATAAAATCATATCTAAAGGATGAACTTGCTAAAACTGAAGACATGCAAAGAGATTAAAATGATACATAAAAATGGTAGAGAGGTGACCTTCACAAGTAATGTACCACATTACGAAGTATTCAACCTCAGCCCATGGTTGTGGCAACAATTTTTTATCATATCGTTTCCCCTTTTGTACCACATTTTCTCATGGCTATAGAAATAACTCCGGAAATTCTGGCATGGGTGTTTTTCGGATGAACCACTTATTTCCTAATTGCAACAATCCAATAATAGTCGAAATAACTTCTTCTATCACTTAAATTTCTAGTCTATGAACTCTGGAATGATTCCCTCCCATGTTCAACATGAACTCAATTGTTACCCGTTCATCAAATCCCTATAACCTTTCAAAATAGACATGGAATCATGTGTCTTGAAAAATGTACCATACATCTGTCTAGAAATGAATGTGCACTGTATTTTCCGCCTCGTGTCTACTGTCCTAGTCACCCATCTGTCCATTGCTATGTAGCAACACTCAGAATAGAAGCAAGTCGTTAAGAGGGTTGTTAGCTAGTAAAGGTTTGTAGTAATAGGGATGAAGGTAAATCCAGGTGAGAGTTACGACAAGGTTGATGGTAACTATGTTATAATTATCATAATTACTTTGACGCATTGGAAAAGACTACAAATTAATGCAGGCCTTCATTTTCATACAAAATTCCATTTCCGATGCGCATTGATATATGTGAAGAGTACGATGGGAATATTAACAAATCGTTGTAATGATAAGCAGTTAAATCAATATTTCATGGTAATGATGAGTGGTTAAATTGAGGTTTAATAATAATGATGAAATGAAATCATTATTATTAAATATGAGATCCCCCCCCAACTAAGGTATGACCGTCCTTAGTTGTTTGGTAATTTAATTGATATTAAATTACTTGCATAAATTAACGACCAAGGCTAGTAAGGTAATGAAGTGTAAGTGTATTGTATGTACTAGAAGTCTTTGGTTATTCCCACAAATTCTAAATTAAATTGAGTCATGAAAATATAAATTCTAAATTAAATTAAGTTATTGAAATGCACATGAGAAAATTATTTACTCCTAGAAAATGAAATGATCACGCTCTTTCACTGAAAACCACTTATGGAAAATTTCACACTCTCCTTTGAAAGAAAATCTCCCAAATCTACATATAAATAAATCAATCCCATACTTCTTGTAAATTAAAATTAATTACACTCTTCACACGAATAAGAATTATATACACACTTAATTTCAAAATCAAAGGCCACTATTAATCTTATCACACATATGTAAAAATAGCATTCGCAATTGTTTGAAATCGAAATGAAATAAACCTTTTAAATACATCCACACTTGCTTGAATTATAAATCACACATCCTTGAAATGTAACATCTAATTCTGCAAATAAATCCTCTGTTCTATAAGGAAAATAAAGTTCTATCTAAGTATAGAATCGTACCATTGCTATCATTGTTGCTAAGCTTAATTCATGTGCATCCAGAATCTATAAATAGAGGAAATGGTTAGTAAAACAATCATGATTTGAATCTGAAAGAAATTAAGAATGAAACTACTCAATTGAACTAGCAGAAAGCTTATGAAATTATATGGAAAATGTATCTACCGATGAACAAATAAGAATCCATACTGCTCGAGGGGGGCCTTCTTTCATAAACTGGATATTAAAAACAGAGTTTAAATCTTCGTTGCCGCATACTTCTTAACAACATTTCATTTCTACTTAGAGGTTTATTTATAAAGCTCATAGCATTAACTATTCAGATATTTACACCTAATCCTTATCAACATAATACTAATTTTAACTTGAAAGAGAAAATATAGCATAATTCACTCATGGTTTTCTATTATCAAAGAAAATCATGAGGTGTATATCTCGTTCTTGCTCACCTATTTCCAATTACAGGGGTTGACTTTATCTTTGACTGCATCACCGAGACCTACTTCTGTCAATATGGTTCATGAGAATAGGAGGAAATCATTGAGTGCATCAATTGCAACTTGTCCATATATTCCACTTCCTAGCTGGCAACTTGCAACCTATCAAATCATGGTGTTTGGATGGGGTCCCTAGGGTCAATTTTGGGGCTAAAGCCCAAGTTTTGTTGTATAAATATGTAAATTCTCTGCAAGTTGTGGTCCTAGAGCCCATAGATAATTAAACAGTCATAGAGGGTTTTACCCTTCTTTTATGTAAATTGAGTCGGCTTTTGAAGATATACCCATGGTCCGGGGACCATGGGATTGTATAAATAGGTGTGTCTTAGGATGTCTAAGAAAAGTAATGAAGTTTGGTCTATGGAAGAAGTTTAAAGAGTTAGCAGAGAAGAGTAGGAAGAAAGGCTCTGCAGCTATTTGTCCAGAGGCCTAGAGTAGAGTCCGTAGTTGAGTGCGCAGGGAAATCTCGAGTATGTAAATAGAACTGAGTATTAATAAAGAAGATTGTCATAGAAATGCTTGTGTTTATCTCTTTACTTATGTTTATATGAATGCACCTTATGTTATAATGGGTTTATGAAATATACTGTATTGATGCGCAACTTTACATGATTTGTATTGTTGTACGAACATAATTGATGTTAATTATTTACATGAAGATTATCTTGTTGTATGTTGAAGTCATCGAGCACATAAGCTAATCTATGTAATTACTGGGTTATAAGTAATCTTTGATGCACTTAAGTAGTGGATTCACCTATTCAGGGTCCAAGAAAGACAGTCATAAATGTTCGCAGAGGTATAGAAGTTGATTCAGGGTATTTATATCGATAAGTCCTAAAGGCTTATCGATCTGTGTGAAGGAATATTTAGGGCATACAACGACATTACACTAATCTCTGGGTGTGGAAACTTGGTTCCAACATCCCCCCATACTACTTCGGGTGAGTCTTCAGTCCACACTCCGAAGATTGATGCTGAAAGGGCTAGTAGTGTAGTGATTTGTTTGGCAAAACTAACTTTGAACCTCAGTGAGGACCCACTAAGCCAAAAAATGGTTGTATTCTCGGGACTAGGATCTACATAAAGAGACGTGTGATGTAGCATCACTAGAATCTGACCAAGAAATAAATTGAGGTGTGGTTGGATAGAAAGATCCATGAATTCGTAGTGCAAGAAAATAGAAATTCATGTATGACGAAGGAATAGTGGCTGGACAAGTGTCTGTACACAGAAATACATGAGATCTTCTTTTGCACCATCTCGATCGAAATATACGAGTAGATCAATAAATTGGGAGATGACCAAGGAAGGTGGAGGCTTGATGATCTAATAGCGTGGACCCCAGAGATAGTACGGAGGTTGGAAGCTTATGAAAACAAGCTTGTGCACATTGTCGATCACTTGATTGATCGAGTCATAGAAGGATTCGTGACAAAATTCACATTCGATACCTCCATCAATTACAATGAAGTAGAGTGACGCTTGTTCAAGGGACCATGAGGTCAGTATTTAAGATCTTTGAATACTTGGATTCAAATGCTCTTGTGTGAAAATTTGGTTATGCCATTACCTTGATGCTTGGAGCTACATGAAGTGGAAATTTCTTCAAGGATACAGGGAGAATAGGCCTTGAATATAGCCTGCTGATTGATCCTCCTCTGAGTGACGACGAGGGAGTAGTATAGGCTTCAACATAGAGCATTGTCTAGTTAATAAGGCAAAGGTTTCCGCAAATACCTCATCTATCCACAACACCTCCACCTACACCTCCATAGCATACACCTTCGCCCACACCACCACCACCTTTGCCACCATTCAATATGTCGAATACGATGAAGTTTCCCATTTTCAAGGGCTTGTGAAATGAGGACCCAGACTAGTTTTGGTTCTTTGTGAAGGTCGTATGGACAACATAGAATATTATAGATGATCATATGAAGAAAGAACAATTGGTTACTACTCTACAAGATCACGCATTGACATGGTACATTAAGTACTACACTGATAACTGGGTAGCATCATTAGTGGACACTCACACTGCTCTGAACAAGGAGTTTTGCAGAACTAAGTATGAAACACAATCGGTGGTGGGGTTCAAGGAAATCATGATGAGGATCGGTGAAACACCGTGGGAGCTAGATTAGAGACTGAATTGCAGAATTCGTGAAGCCAATATGAATCTCATAGATATTCAGAACTAGGATTGGTTTGTAGCCATGCTCCTACCTCACTTAAGCATTGCCTTGTCACAACAAAATATAGGGACTCAAGTGGAAGCACTCAAGATCGCAATGAGATTATATGAGACACCTATCTAGGATGCGATGTTGGGAGTTCAACAAATTCATGCTAAGTTGTAGAACCTCTGATTGGTGTTTCAGAGCTTGAAAAAGGAGAAAGTGACTCAGCCAGAGGTGCATGAAGATGTTTGGTGCCTCAAATGTAAGAACTGCAGGCATGATAAGGATCATTGCCCTATTTTAGAGAATTATATGCCAAGAGGAGGGCCAATTCCCCTGAGGTAGGAAGCTCTAGTTGGAACAAGTCTAGGGCCTGTGCTATGGTGCGCTATCTGTCAAGTAGCAGGAAAACATTTAACGAACAATAGCCACTTACTGCAAAAATTTGTACAGACGTCGAAACAACCATTATGCAATTTCTATAAATCATTGGGCCATGATGAGTGTAATTGTCGTAGCTATGAATTGATGATGGAAAGAACACCCGCATATCAGATACGAATAGAAACTTGGCCTCTAGATCAAGGCACTGGGGGAGTGCGCAGAGGATCTCAGGGTCGCGGACGAGGCCGAGTAGGAGGAGGACCTGGGAGAGGTCAAGGGTAAGTTATTTGCTAGAAATTTAGAGTGCCAGGACACTACACATGGGATTTGAGCTAAACATGTCCATCATGTCGGTATTGTACCTAGTTTCACCACGTGATAGAAGAGTTCCCTATATTGATAGCTAAAATGTAGGAGAAGAAGGTGCAGCCTTAGCTGCCCACCCAGAACCTGTAGATGATGAGGGTAGAGCCTCACGAAGAGGATCCCAATGTCAATATCATTCTGCAAAGTGGTATGATTATTGGTGACAATAAGGGAAAGCAACCTGAAGAAGATGGATGGGACTGTAAGGCTCCAGAAAAAAGAAGTTAGGCTTGATCTAGAGCGTGCAAAGGAAACGTTCATGGAAGTAAAGAAAATGTTTGCTGAAGCCTCTACCATAGGAAGTCCAGATAGGCTATCTAAAGAGGTTGATCCCTCCATGCTTACTACCTTCTTGGATACTTTCATGAAACAGCTGCGTGACAGCAAGGCTGTGAAACGATTACATGAGTTGATAAACAAATGTGCTAGTAAGGATAATGCTTCTAATGGGCACTGTATGGTCAGGAAGATCATAGACATAAGATGAGAATAGGATGTCAGATGAACCTCACCACAAAAATAAGAGAATAGGAGATGGATCAAGTTATTTTGGATTTAGGGTTGGATGCGAATGTTTTTCCTAGACAGTGTTGGGAAACAATTTGGAGGCTTGCACTGTAGTGGTCTATGATTCAATTAAGGATGGAAAATCAATAGAAGATTATCCCTATGGGGAGATTGCATGGAGTAACTATAGATATAGAAGGTGCGAGCATGTCGGCTAACTTTGAAGTGATAGAGATTGTTGATGACAACAATCTATCCCATGCTCCTTGGAATTGATTGGGCTATGAACATGAATGGGGTCATGAATTTGAAGAAGTGGACAATGTTGTTTGAAAGGAAAACGCTCCGCATGGTAGTACCATTGGACCCTGCAGAAGGACTGTGCTATACTGAACTAGTCCATGACTATGAGGAAAGCGATGATGATTTGGACCAGATCTATAAAATAACAACATGAAACCAAAATTGGGTTAATCCGACAGTCAATGGACGAATTTCATGGGACCACGAAAGTTCCTATAGATCAGATTCAAACGAAGAATTGGAGCGCTATCAGAATAGGTTACATGAATTATCTATGCTGTGATGTAATATGATGACTAAATCACTGCACTATGTATCGTCTGAGATAAGAAGTTTTCCTTATTATGGTGTTCTAACTAATGTAGATAAATTTATGGATGTATTTGAAAGGGAAGTTCCTGTGAAGTATCGCTTCCAAGCATTGGATTTCACACTACGCCCTACGCCTGTACGGTGGTGGCGTACACATAAAGATAGTTTTGAAGAATGGCGTGACCATAGGAGGATGATGAGGATGTGATTTGGTCGCCCCATGGTATGGTTGACTAAGAAGTACGATGGGAGAAATGATCCACACGATCATTTGGCAAAGTGGACTAAGGTTTATGGAACAGAGCCACAGCTAGAGTGCGTGCATATTTTCTATCACACTTTGGACATCATCCCTATGAACTAGTATTTGGAAATAGAGCTCTGCCATGGCACCATGGAATGGGATATCTTAAGTGAATGGTTTGTGAGGGCGTTCAACTTTGAAGATGTATTCGAAAGTATTAATGAAGCACTGCAGGAGGTTAAGCCAACAATCTTTAGAATTCCACAAGCTCCATTGGAATTGATTCAACCGGATTGGAGCACCCAGCTGTGCCATGCACTGGAATGCTATAGTATGACTACTTAATGAGAGGATGAGGATCCAAGGAACATTAACATCCCTGAAGTAGAAGGCCACCATGAAGTAGAGCAATTGCAGATAGAGAACCCTGACATCACTGTGCCATTGAAAACTAAGCAAGCAAACATTAGTATAGAAGTGGAACCAAAGTTTACAAAGATAGGGGATTAATGGGATGATGCTACAATGGACAAATTCACTAAGTTGCTCTCCGAATATCATGATTTATTCTTGACCAAATTTTCAGACTTGAAAGGCATCATAGGTGATTTGGGAGTGATGAAAATAAATTTGAAATTGGGTGCAAAGCCTATTAAGTAGAGGCCATATTGCCTTAATCCCAAATACAAGGAAAAGGTCTGCTTGGAGTTGGACAATATTCTTGCAATGGGTATTATTGAACCAGGGGAGGAATCCAATTGGGTGAGTCCAATGGTCCTTGAGGAAAAGAATAAAAGGGATGAAATAAGGATCTGGGTAGATCTCAACAAGCTCAATGATGCTTGCGTTCATGATCCTTTCCCAACTCTGTTCACAGATGAAGTACTGGATAATTTTGGAGGACAAGACTAATGGGTTATCTAGATACCATCAGATAAAGATCGCAGCAAAAGATAGAAGTAAGACCACCTTTGCGACAGAATGGGGATGTTTCTAGTATATATTGATGCCTTTTCGACTTAAGAATGTGTCAACAATCTTCTCGTGCATGGTCATCGCGGCATTCAAGGAGTTCATTCACAAGTTCTTGGAGGTCTATTTTGATGACTGGACTGTGTTTGGGCTAGTTAAGCACCATGTAGACAGTCTGCACTTAATGTTGGATAGATGCTAAAGGTATCAAATTGTGCTAAACCTAAATAAATGCTTATTATGTGTACCTTTTGGGATCTTTCTAGGTCATGTGTTATGCAGGCAAGGACTTATGGTGGATCTTGCTAAGATTGTAGTAATAATCAATTTGGAAGCCCCAAAGAGTGTTAAATAGCTGCGCACTATACTAGGCCATACTGGATATTATCGAAAGTTCATCAAAAGTTATGCTCAGATTACAGTGCTTATGGAAAAGCTACTGAAGAAGGATGCTACATTCTGTTGGGACGAAGAATTTCTGTGTAGCCTGGATGTATTGAAGGAGAAAACGGTCACCATGTCAATCCTAGTCTTCCCAGACTAGAAGAAGGAGTACCATGTGTATGTAGGTGCCTCATATATTGTGCTAGGAGCAGTGTTGACACAAACTGGCAAAGGAGAGTTGGATCACCCTATAGCGTTTCTAAGCAAGAAGCTGTCTAAGGCTAAAAAGGATTATTCGAAGCTAGAGAATGAAGGGTGTGCTATGGTATAAATGCTCGAGAAGTTCATACATTAGCTACTAGGTGGACATTTTAAGATATACACAAACCATTCTGCATTGAAATATTTAGTCAATAAGCCTATGTTGGGGGTGAAAATATGCAGATGGCTATTGTTGTTTCAGGAATATGATTTCGAGGTGATTGTGAATCCAGGAAGCTTGAATGCAGGGCCAGACAATCTGTCACGCATTGAAACGAGGGAGGAGCTTACCAATTTGGAGGAAGGGCTGCCTGACGTGCAACCCTTCGAGGTGCACGTAGTGGATAATCTCTTTGTGGACATTATCCATTTTTGGACCATAGGAACAACTCCAGAGGGATACACTAGTCAACGAAAGAAAGAATTGGTGGTACGCGTGATAGAATTTTCAGTTATTGTAGGTCATTTATATAATATGGGATAAGATGAAATACTACGACGTTATGTGCCTGATTTTGAGGGAACTATTATCCATGTTGAAGCTCATGGAGGACCCGTAGGAGGAAATTATGTGGGAAAAGCAACATCACAAAAGATTTTGCGCACTGGGTTGTGGTGGCCAACGCTAGATAAGGATTCTAAAGCATATTGTAGGGCATGCGATGCATGTCAAAGGAAAAGTAGGCCATCACAAATGGATGAATTGCCTTTGAATCTGCAGGTATCATTGCAACCATTTTAGAAGAGGGAAATTGATTTTGTAGGACCAATTCAGCCTCTAGGAAAGAAAACAGGTGCACGGTATATAATCACCGTGACCGAATATTTCACCAGATGGGTGGAGGGACAACCCTTGAAAGACTATACAGGTGAAACATCAGCGAAATTTCTATTCAAATAAGTGTTGACCGGGTTTGGTTGCCCGAAGGTTTTGATGAGTGATCGTGGTACGCATTTTCTAAATGAAATGATCAACTCGCTGATAGAAGAGTCCAAGTTTATCATCAGAAGAGTACGCCATATCATCCCCAGGCCAATGGAACGGTTGAGGATGTTAATAAGATATTAGAGAATGCGCTAACGAAGGTTTGCAACATGCAACAAAATGGTTGGGACATGCACGTACTAGCAGTGTTATGGGCCTATAGAACTACTTGTAAAAAGATTATTGGTCAGACACCTTTTAGGTTGGTCTATGGTGTATAAGCTATAATGCCTATGGAATACATTGTGCCTAGTCTATGCATAGTGGCTTTCATGGGAATGGCAGACCATGAAGCCTTATAAAAAATGCTCACACGGCTAATAAAGCTCGAGGAAGATAACTTTTTGGCTAGATTCCATCAGCAGGCTCAGAAGGGACGTAAAAAAGCTTGGCACAATTGACACATCAAACTGTGCACCTTCAAGGAAAATGATTTAGTTTTATTATATGGCAGTAAGTTTGATAATTTTCCAATAAAATTTCAGATGCACTAGCTTGGGCCATATGTTATCAAAGAGATTACAGATGGTGGAGCAATTCAACTCGTGAAGTTGAATGAACACCCATTTCTGGGAAGGGTAAATGGAAGCCGATTGAAGCCATACATCGAGGATCTAACCCAATGACTACATGATGGTAGCATAGTCTTAGCGCTCTAGGAAGCCACAAGGAGGCATAGGATTATAAAATACACTGCTTAGTTGATAGAGCTATGCGACAGGTGGTTTGCGCGGAAACGAATGATATTACAATACCAGAAGAAGCATGAAGGGAGCTGCGCTATAGGGGGATAGATCGTGCAGCGCAGCTAGAAAGTAACAGTTACAATCATTGTTCATGATTTGAATGCTAGGAGATGGTTAAGAGGAGCCGGGGGTAGCATTTAAGGCATTTAAGCCTGAATTTAAGAGTGAAATATTTGGAAATCCACCAACAATTCAGCATTTATGAATGGATTTTCGGGGGAACCGTCAAATTTGAATTTGAATTCACCTATGAATTATGCATGGTTGTCTAGTGAAAAACACTTGGCATCCTTAGAATTCCTATTTTCAGCTATCGACTATTTATGAATCCTTAGTTTTTTGTTGATTTAGTCGTTGCCTCTGTATTTTATAAGTTACTTGAGGAAAACCAACGACTTATTCTCAGCATGATGTCTGGACCAAGAGAGACTGCTAGTACTAGAGGGGCTATTGCCTCAGAAGGAGCTGCTCCAGAGGTGATGAGGATGGAGACTCCCACTGCAGTGCTAGTGGCATTGAGGTCACCTAGGCAAAATCCAATGGCAATGAGGGAAGTCCCCAAACCTAAGAAGGAAAAGCAGAAGAATCACATGCCAATGTGCTAGTCATCGAGGAAGCATGCAACCACCTAGGCTCAAAAGAGAGACAAACCAAGCGTGAAAGAGAAGGAAAAAATGGTTGGAGGAGGCTGAAGAGGGCGTGAAGGACATCAACACCGAGGGGGTGGATCCAATATCCAAGTTGTCGAATTACATCCCTTCGTGCAAGGGGAAAGTGAAGGTCCCTAAGCACCCAAATGCAAGACAATTCCTCCTTAATACACCCCTACTGATTTGAAAATGTAGCACTAAAGGCTTCTTGTCAGCTTAAAAGAACCTCTCCCACTCCAAAGCTTAAAAAATTTCCACGATCTATCCTTATGATTGATAAATGCGGAATTAAAAGAACTTGAAAGAGGTGTATGCTTATGTTTGCTTTTAGACTGTTTATGTGCTTTGTTTTCTTTTCTTATGATGATATTTAAAGACATGTAATAGTAAATAATGCAACAAATAAGCAAACACAAAAGACAACAATGTAATATGGAGTTCACCCAGATATCTTGGGCTATGTCTCCTTGAGCTCTAATCAACTCGATTAGGCTCTTTCGGATTATGTCTAATTTCTTTTACAAGTCTTTGACTCAACTCCAATGGTTTACAACTGAACCATTGGGCTTAGAATACCATCTTACCCCTGGCTATCCTTACTCTGCAGACAGATCCTGGCTTCTCTGGACTAGACTCCCTCAATTAGTGTTCTGAGCTATCTTGAGCTCTAGCTTGCACCAACTCCCTCAGAATTATGTTAACTATCTCTGGATCTCCTTCTTCTATCATCAACACACTTTAGACATTAGCAATAGCTTGATCATTTGATCTCTTTGCTGTTCTGCAACTTCACTACAACATCGTAGCTCTTAAAAATCTACTTTGAGCTCTCTGGCTCTATGACTCTTAAGATTCGTTGGCTCTATGGCCCTTAAGATTTTCTGGCTCTGCCACCCTCAAGCTTCTCTGGCTCTACTGCTTTTTTTTGTTCACCTGTCCCCAATCATGACGAATCATTCCTTTGCATATATGTGGCTCTCTGCATTTTCCATAACACATTCTTGTTCTACAATGCCCCTTGATAGCATGGTGCAAAACACTTTAAGAATAGGAACAATTTTCAATTGAAAAGGAATTGGAAACCCTTCTTCTGCCTTAATCCCAGAAATAACAATATAACAGAAAACATAGGAAAAACTCACGAAAACACATTACGAGCCTTTAAGCTGAAACTCAAATAATATCAAGCTGGCTCTATAAACCTTTTAGTTTCATGCATTGATCATATATTGCAATCGCATTGTGTAAGGTCCAAAAACCCAAATACACGGAAATACATAGAAAATCGTTTATCGAGCGCCAAGGTCAGATTTCAAATGATATGAAATCGTGTCCATAAACCTTATCGGATCCACGCTTTATCACAAGTCATAATGGCATGGCCCCTTTATATTTCTTTCCCTAATCTTTGATCCCCTGTCTCTCTGATCGGCCTTATTAGCTATTGGTGCATTGACGGTATTACTGCTTCACAATCCTTTAACCTTTCCAATCAGCTATTGTTGATTCAATCACAATCGTTGATCCCTTTTATCCATCTGACGGCTACGATGGAAGCGCTCATCGCAAGTCCTTAAGCTATGATGTGATTTTGGTAGTTAATATGGACTATTGATTCCCCGTTTAATCCGACGGTTCACGTAAACCTGAAACATCAAGAAGTCCACTCAATCTCCACCATTGATCCACAATCTCAAATCCAACAACTGACAGCCATTTCAAGTGGCCCACTTTCACAGAGATTACCTGCTTAAAAAAGCAGTTTTCTCTCTCCTACAGCTTGCTATGTGTCAGCTGGTGTACGGAATCGGGTGAAGCCCTTCCAATACCATTTACTACCTGAAGCCCAGCCGAAATTCCATTTACTACCCTCCTTCTGGAACTCAAAAGGTTTAGTTTATTTTCTATAAATTCTTCGAATCTGCCTGGCCAAGATTGCCCACATGATTTTCATTGTAAAACACGCTTTATAAAGGTTTAGTGCTTAACAAAGGTTTTTAGCACATAAGGCTAATATTAACCCTTAGGCCAAATTTAGTAAGAAATTCCTCCTTTTCTAAGGACATTGGGCAAATCTTCGTTTTACAATAACTCCTTCGTCCAGAGTTCGTTTTGGCCCGTTCAAATTACGTTGGATTCAAAATGAAACAATCTACAAAATGAGACTATTTTCAAAATCATCGAATGTCTTTCATTTTTCCTCTATGAGGAAAATTCATAGACTTAGAAGTCTATGTTAGATCCATTTTGGATCATGCCTTCCCACTAAAAAGCTTTCAGACTTTAAAAGACTGATATACTGATCTGAAGAGTAAATGAGAGTATGTCACCCTCTTCTTTCAGCCTCCATACACTTGCCTTGCATAGTGCCTCTGAACCATAGCCTTTGAACACACCCTTCCTAGATGTGCTTGTCCTCCTGGGAAGAACTGTCTTCCTCCTTGACTTCCTGCAGAACTCCTGCTGAGAAGGTCAAAGAAGGTAGTTTGTAACTTCTCTACCTTGATCATTGATCAATGGTGGATCAAACCAATGTGAAGTTACATCTGCTTCACAAAATTTTCATTTGTACCTGTTTGACATACTGTCAACAACAAAAAGATTACAGTCAAAAACTGGATGGCCTAAACTCCTGCTTCAACAAAAGAAACAAATTTTACATCTTGTGAACACCTCCATGTCTTTACATCCACATACAAATGATTGAATAGTTAACAAGCCAACAAAACATGCCTTTAAAACAATTGACCCTTCAAGTCAAGCATGCAGAAAAAGAACTTTAGGATTCTTTTTCAAACATGAAACACTTCATCATTATCTCCATCTTGGAGACGAAATCAACTTTTCTCAAGTCAATATTGCATTACATGCATGTTTACAATAAATTAATCAACCCTTCAAGTTAGTCACACATACATGTTCAAATACAAGGAAATCATCAACATCCTTGTGTTCATGCACATCATTCTCATGCATGCATTTCATCCTTTAACTTTTGCTTAAGTACATTGTACTTTCGAAGATGAAATGAAATATAATGTTTCATCCTTCAACTTTCGCTTAAGTACACTGTACTTTCGAAGCTGAAATGAACATAATGTTGCAGCAATAAAGTGAGTCTCCTACTCAACTTTTCCATTCACCTTCTTGGTAAAATTTGCAACTTTTCATTCCACTAACAAAGAAATGAAAATATATGCATTATATCAATAGACATGCAATCTTAATTGGATAAGAACTCTAACCATTTCTTACCAATCCATTTCAAAGTTCCTTCCTTTGTCTGCACATCAACAACAACAAGTGAATCATCTTGAAACACATCATTTATGGAATCTTTCTTTCCATTCCTACCATTCTTTCTTTCCACCTTCTTCAAGTTTCATGGAAACATTGTTGGATTTAGATTCCAACACTTCTCAGCAATGTGTCCTTACTTATGGAAATAAGTGCAACACATGTGCATATTCTTGACATCATGATTTTCCTTGTCCAGTGGATCTTTGGCTTTTTTCTTCCTTTCCTTCAAAAGTTTCCTGTATGCGGCCATTCTCTTCCAACATCTAGAAACACTATGGCTATCCAAACCACAAAAGGAACATGCAATTCTTTTCGCATGTTTATATGGAAATTTATCATGCTTAACATAATCAAAAGGAATATCATTAGAACCATATTTATACCTTTCTTTTTCACCTTTATTACCGTCATGAGGAGGTGAATTGAATGAAGAAGTAGCTCCCTTTGGAACACCATCAACCTATTCAATGGTTTTAGATTTTCCACAACTCTTTGGTTCAAGTGTATGCTTATGAACACCTTCTTCCTGAAAATTATATTTCAAGCTATTGCATTCCCCATGAATACAATCTTTACACTCTTGAGGTAGAAGACCTGAAATAAAACTCCTTCTTGGAACTGTTTCAATTATCTTCATGGTAGCTTTGGAACTTCCTCCATAAGATTGTCCATAGCCAAGACCCAAATACTTAAGCCTTTCCTCAACCATTATTGGCCCAACAGTACCTTGTGCATGTTTGCCCAAGCCCTTTCCTTCATAGCCCATCTTGGACATCAACTTGGACCCTATGCCTCTGGTATGTTTTTCAAAAGAACCAACATAAGCATTCTTAGAAGAATTTGAAGACAAATAGGAATTATTTACCTCTTCTTCAAGCTGATGCTTGACTAAGGCTTCTTTGGCAACAAGGAGTTGTGTCTGCAACTCATGTACCCTTTCCAATTTCATATTTTCAATATGAAGTTGCCTCTCCATTTCCTGCAATTTGTTAGAAAGCAACTCCTTCTCTTCCTTCATGGAATTCAATTGCTCTCTAAGTATGACGCTCTTCCTTCCATCCTCATACATTTCTCTCACCATATCCATCATGTTGAACAAGTCTTGCTTCATGTCTTCATCAAAGAATCTTGTGAAGAAAGAAGAATTGAGGACTCACTTGTAGGAATTCTCATTATCAAAATGATCAAAAGAACTTCAACAAAATGCAATAGAGAACTTCAATACAATTGAGAATAGTACTTCACTAGATTTTGAATCAAATGAATTTATATCCAAGCTCTTATTCAAGTAGCCTTTTGCAAAAAACCTCTTGTGCTTCAAGGATTGCTTTGTAGTTTTTTGGGATAAGAAGAATTCCTTCAACCCTTCTTCCTTCTTGTCCTCTCCTGGACTTAGCTATCAATAGATTTCCCTTCACCTCTGCAAACTCAAACAACAGTCAGTTTACAACAATCAAACAATCAATCCTCGACTGTTTAAACACCTTTCAAGTTAACCAAGCATATAGATTTCTCTCTTAATCAAGCATCTTGCTTTAATCAATCAAGCATCATGATACAACTTGCTTCATGATACCACCTGCTTTTGTATAACCTTCTTTGAAGGTGGGGTTAATTAACCTGATGCTCTGATACCACCTAATCTAAAAATGGGGCACTAAAGGCTTCTTTTCAGCTTACAAGAACCTCTCCCACTCCAAAGCTTAAACAATTTCCAAGATCTATGCTTATGATTGATAAACATGGAATTAAAAGAACTTGAAATAGGTGTATGCTCATGTTTGTTTTTAGACTATTTCTGTGCTTTGTGTTCTTTACTTATGTTGATATTTAAATACATGTAACAGTAAATAATGCAGCAAATAAGCAAACACAAAAGACAACAATGTAATATGGAGTTCACCTTGATATCTTGGGCTACATCTCCTTGAGCTCTAATCAACTTGATTAGGCTCTTTGGGATTATGGTCTGAATTCTTTTACAATTCTTTGACTCAATTCCAATGGTTTACAACTGAACCATTGGGCTTAGAATACCATGTTACCTCTGGCTGTCCTTACTCTATAGATAGATGTAGGCTTCTTTGGACTAGAGTCCTTTAATTAGTGCTCTGAGCTATCTTGAACTCTAGCTTGCACCAACTCCCTCAGAATTCTGTTAATTGTCTTTGGATCTCCTTCTTCTGTCTTTAGCACACTTTGGACACAAAAGTAGCTTAATCATTTGATCTCTTTGTTTTTCTGCAACTTCACTATAGCATCACGGCTCTTATAAGTCTACTTTGAGCTTTCTGGCTCTGCGGCCCTTAAGCTTCTCTGGCTTTGCAACCCTTAATCTTCTTTAGCTCTGCAGCTTCTGTCCATTCACTTGTCCCCAATCCTGAGGAATTATTCCTTTCTATCTTTGTACCTCTCTATGTTTTTGATAACGCATTCTTGTTCCACAATGCTCCCTGATAGCGTGGCAAAAAACGCTTTAAGAATAGGAGTAGCTTTCAATTGAAAATGATCCAGTGGCCTTTCTTCTGCCTTAATCTCAGAAATAAGAATATAACGGAAAACATAAGAAAAACTCACGAAAACACATTATGAGCCTTTAAGCTGTCAAATAATATTAAGCCGACTCTATAAACATTTCGGGTCCACGCTTTGATCGCATATTGCAATCGCATTGTGTAAGGTCCAAAAACCCAAATACACGGAAATACATAGAAAATCCTCTATCGAGCTCCAAGGCTGGATTTCAAATGATATGAAATCATGTCCATAAACCTTATTAGGTCTACGCTTTATTGCAAGTTGCAATGGCATGGCCCCTTTGTATTGCTTTCCCTGATCTCCGATCCCTAATCGCTTTGATCGGCCTTATCGGCTATTAGCACATCAACGGTATTGCCGCTTCACGGTCCTTTAACCTTTCCGATCAACGATCGCCAATTCAATCACAACCATTGATCCCTTTTATCCATTTGATGGCTACAATGGAAGTGCTCATCGTAATCTGGTAGTTTGCGCTAAACCCAAAACATCAAGCAGTCTGCTCAATCTCCACCATTGATCCACAATCTCTAATCCAACAGTTGACAACCATTTTGGGTGGCCCACTTGCACAGAGATTACTCACCCGAAAAAGTGGTTTTCTCTCTCCTAAAGCGTGCTACGTGTTGGCTGGTGCACAGAATCGGGTGAAGCCCTTCCAATGCCATTTACCGCCTGAAGCCCGCTCGAAATACCAATTACTGCCCTCCTTCCAAAACTCAAAAGGTTTAGTTTATTTTCTATAAATTCTTCAGATTCATCTGGCCGAGACTTTCCACGTTCTTTTCAATGTAAAATGTGCTTTATAAAGGTTTAGTGCTTAACAAAGGTTTTTAGTGCATAAGGCTAATATTAACCCTTAGGCAAAATTTAATAAGAAATTCCTCCTTTTCTAAGGACATTGGGAAAATCTTCCTTTTACAATAACTCCTTCATCTAGAGTCCATTTTGGCCCGTTCAAATTGTGTTGGATTCAAAATGAAACAATCTACGAAGTGAGAGTATTTTCAAAATCATCCAATGTCTTTCATTTTTCCTCTGCGAGGAAAATTCATAGACTTAGAAGTCTATGTTATATCCATTTTAGATCACCTGCTACTAGAAAACATCACTTTTGAAGGTCCGTGCTTGGCGTGGATTCCCCATCTTAGGCTGGACGATTGAGATTGGGTGGACCATGAGAGTTTCCCCCACTTGGCAATAATAAACATGAAGAGGGTGTTCTACAAAGAATCAGGTGTCACCGCACTAGAGCCGGTGGAGTGGGTTCGCGGAGTGAATCAGTCGAGGTTGCTGAACCTATTATGGGTGCCCCACTACAACTGATACAACATCAATCTAATTGTGATCAAGCAGTTTCTAACCTTGGTGCATGATGGTTTTTTGTGGCTGAGCACACCAATTCCCATCACTGATAAGCTGATCCATTGGATCATGTTGTTGTCGCACTCATGGTTGAATTTGTCCAAGGAGTTTGGCGGAAAGATGAGTGAGCACGACCTCACAATGAAAATGAAGGATAAATTCAAGGTCGAGAAGAAGCCATGAGGTTACTCTATAACCTCAATCACTAACCCCGTGGTCAATGTTGCCACACAGATCCTTGCAGGAAAAGTTATGAGAAAATGTCGCGTGGACGAGGTTCCGGTGCCAGTGATTTCTTTGGCTGCCCAGTGCGTGGTAGGCATACAATTCAACTTGGCGCAATACCATTATAGCAACGCAGAGGAAATAGGTACTCCTCAAGGCGAGATTGGGGCCTTGGTTGGATGAGGCCTACATTATGTTTGCTAACATTCCAAATAAATTGGTGAACTTGAAGATTATGCATCAAGAAATCTAGCAGGACAATGTAGTATCAACCACAGAGAAGCTGGTGGAACAGATCAAGCAAGCAACCACACAGAGCATGATTGAGGTAGAAGTGGCACAAATGGACTTTGGGGACCTTCGTAGTAATATCTCTATGCCAGAAGAGTGAGTCAAGGGTGAGTCACGATCTTTGTGTTGGGGGCCTGTTGGGATGGGGTCCCCTCATGTAAATTTTGGGGCAAAAGCCCAATTTTTATTGTATCAATATGTAAAGTCTCCATAAGTTGTGGTTGCAAAGTGTGTAGATAATTAAAGAGTCATAAAGGGTTTTACCCTTCTTTTATGTAAGTTGAGTGGGATTTTGAAGATATACCCATGGTTCATGGACAATGGGATTGGATAAATAGGTGTGTCTTAGGATGTTTAAGAAAAGTAATGAAGTTTGGTCTATGGGAGAAGTCTAAAGAGTTAGGGAGGAGAGTAGGAAGAAAGGATCTGCAACTATGTCCGCATAGGCTTAGAGTAGCATCCATAACTGAGTGCGTGGACCCCTGTAGCTGAGCGCACGAGGAAGTCTTGACTCTATAAGAAGAATTGAGAATTAATAAATAAGATTGTTGCATAAATACTTGTGTTTATCTCTTTACTTCTATTTATATGAATGCGCCTTATGTTATAATGGGTTTGTGAAATAAGATTGTATTGATGCACGACTTTACACAATTCATATTGTGGTACGAACGCAATTGATGTTAACTATTTACGTGGGGACTTTTTTGTTGTATGTTGAAGTCATCAAACACTTAAGCTAATCTGAGTAATTAATGGGTTATAAGTAATCTTTGATGCGTGTAAGTAGTGGATTCACCTATACAAGGTCCATGAAAGACAGTCACAAATGTTCGTAGAGGTATATAAGTTGATTAAGGGTAGTTATATCGATAAGCCCTGACGTCTTATCAATCTGCGCGAAGGCATATTTAGGGCATAAAATGAGATTACATTGATCTCTCGGTGTGGAAACGTGGTTCCAGCACCCCCCCATACTACTTCGGATGAGGCATCAATACGCACTCTACGGATTGATGCTAAAAGCGCCAGTAGTGTATGGATTTGTTTGGCGAAACTAACTTTGAACCTAGGTCAAGATCCACTAAGCCAACACACGGACATGGCTGCAGAATCTTGTGTTAGTTGCAGAATCATTACAATTCAGTAGTTGAAGCAAAAATTAGACTAAATATGAAATAACATTATCAATTTATGAAACACAAGACAATTATATACATGCCATGTCATAATCTTGCATTTTGATGCCCACTGTGTGATCATGGAGGTCAAAAATAAATAAAGAGAGTGAAAAAGGGTGTCAAAAAGAAGCAATTTTGAGGCTCAACATTCCCCCACACGGATGTCATTGCATTTACTCATGTAAAAATTTCAAAACTAATGAACCTTGCATGTTATAGAACCCCTTCAGAAACTTGAGCTAAAACATCTATATTTGTCTTCTTTTCCTTTTTTTTAATGACTTCCGTCCTTGGTTTCTTCATTAGAATCTTATACTTCAGACTTATGACTTTTCTCTTAAGTGATTTGTTCTTTTCCTTTGGCTTTTTATTCTTATCATACCACAGAGAAAGATGTAAGAGAATGTTGTCATTTTTAGGCCTCTATATTTCGTTATGCGCTTTCAATGTTCCATGTTCCTATTTTAAGTGTCTATTTAGTGTCTCCAATTCAAAAATTTATTGTTTGAGAGTATTTGCAATTGGAGGTTCTTGTGGACTATCATACTGAATTCATTTTTCTTGATTTGAGGATGCAACGACCTTTTCTGTAGATTTCTTCTCCAAAAAATCTATATAATCATATATCTTTTGTTGAACTCGGTCAATTTCAGGTGTTCTTCTTACTGTATTAGCAATTGGTGATGAAAGTCATGATAAAAGTGGTGATGGAATGATAGGCAATGGAATATTCAATTCTTCATCTTCCTCCAGATTAACAAACTCTACATATTGTCAAGATGACTCCTTTTAGTGATTTGTTGATTCTTTCACTTCTTCTGACAATAGATGAGGCTTTAGTAAGAGGATTTTTTTTTGAACTTTTGTTTTTTCAGTCTTTGTCTTTTCTATTTGCTTAGATTTATTTCTAGATATACTTTCTTCCACATCACTGGTTTTTCTTCTTCTAATGTTCTTCTTCTTAATATTTTCTAATACATCAGCAAGAGAAATTTCATTTTCTGAGGGTTGCTCTGGTTGTAGAGGTAGGTCATCTTTAGGGTTTAGAAATAGTTTTCTTCTACTTATTTTTATTTTTCTCCTAGGTTCTTATTATTCTATCTCTTTAAAATGATTCCTGACTAGAAAACTTTCCCAAACATCTCCTACACTTTCGAGGTTGGCTTCAATTAGCATTTTTATGAGACCATGATGATACATATTATTCTCAATAGGCTATATTTTCCTTTGAGTATTACCAATAATTTTCTTTAGACTACTAGTAAGGCAGATTAATTTCATTACCCTCAAGAAAATGCATCATCAAATGTATATGATAGAAAAACATAGAACTGAACCTACCTTCACAAGTAATGAATATTTGGATGATCAACAATAAATTTCTCATTTTATTTTATCAGTTGTACTTGGGATGCCTTTCTTAAAAATTGAAGTATCAATACTTGGGTTTTTAAGAAATGTCTTCCATTCATTTCATTCAATTCCTCTATTTTTGAACCATCTCTCACCAACCCTAGGTAATCTAGTTACTTTTTCCATGAAAGATTTTGTCAACACTATTTTAATATCCCCAATTTTTGCTTCCACTCCATTAAATTCTTGGGAAAAGAGATTGGTCACCTCTTTGTCATAGTTGTCGAATATTTCTATAAATTCCAACCATTATGCTTGTTGCAACATCTATTTGACTTGTGGATATCCTTCCATGAATTTCTTCCCATTCGGCTCTGTTTGCACAATAACCCCCATGTTGGAAAAGTTTTAACCTGCAATTTCTTCTTTTGACAGGGTTATGGAGTGAAAATGGTTTCATAAGTCTGAGTATGGATGAGAGTGAAATCGTTGAATGGAAATTAGTGAAAAGGCCTTTTGGAAAACAGAATATGAATGAGAGCGGAATTATCAATGAAACAAAGTTTATGGAGTGGAGTATCTACTTAATGATGAATGATGAATGGGCTTATGGCCAACTTCATTGATAGGATATAGTATTTATAACTCAATTTAAAGTTGGAATACTAATGATTATTTTGAATGGTGGTAGAAATGTCTATCTTATTTCCTAATCTATTTTTTTAACCTTTATTATTTAATCTAATATTTAGGTATTTTGGGACATATAATTCTAATTCTTTCATTGACCTTTGTATATTTTCCTTGGATGCCTTAAATTACAAGCTTGATCATTCTTTTCTGTCAAAGTCTTCAATTATCCTAATTGATGATCCATGTCAATATGAGTTGCAGAATTTTGTTAAACCTATAGACTCTCAACAATTTTGTAGCTTCTTATTTTGAAAAATAAAAATAAAAAGGTTTCAAAGAAAATGGGACTAGAATAGGGTTAAAGAAAATCTAGGGTGCCAAGAATAATTTCTTTTAATCCTAAAGTTTCTGTATAAACATGTCAACAATGTTGGTTTTCATGTTTATACAATTTTATTTTTATTTTATTTTTATGTATAGAAAGCAAAAGTATTTGTGAGTCAAGTTGGAGAAGAAGGAAAATCCTTCCTAACCAACTTTAAATCAGTATTGTCTTGCTAAGCTTTAACAAATTCTTCTTTTGTCAATGGCTTGTGATAAATTCTTAATCGATGACCATTTACAAGGAAGGTGATTTTTTCTTCATCAATGGTTCTGATTCTAACTACACCATTATAAAATATAGTTCCAATCTCATAAGGCCCAAGCCAATGAGTTTGAAATTTTCCATGAAAATATTAAACTTTGGTTCTTTGAATAGAATCTCATCTTATCTCATTTAGTTCATTCAACTTCTCTATTCTTTGTTTATGTGCTTCAAGTAGATCAAGACCTAATTTAACTATTGTCTTGAAGGTTTTTACCTGGAAATCAATAAGAAATAAGACTTGCTTCCCCTAAACGAGTTCATAGGGAGTATGTATCGTAGTGTTTCTCCATGTGGTGTGGTATGCCCATAAAGCTTCTGGAATATTTTATGCCTAGTCTCTTCTATGTATATGCACAATCTTGGTAAGAATTGCTTCAATTACTTTATTTGTGGATTCCACTTGTCCATTTTCCTATGGATGATATGGAGTGGAATTTCGATGTTTGATTTTGTATTCCTCCATTTTCTTATGTACCAACTTGGATGTAAATTGAGTACTTTGATCTATGACAATTTCCCTTGGGACACCAAAATAAGTAAAAATATCCTCAAAAACACATGAAACTACAACATTTTTAGTAATAGAAGAAAGTGCTTTAGCTTCTACCCATTTTGTAACATAATCAATGAAAACAAGAATGTGCCTTTTCTTTCCTGATGGTGGATTAATTAGAACAACAAAATCCAGAGGCCATTTCTCAAAAGTTTTAATGAGTACCTGAGGTTATAGAGGCATTTCATCTGAAGGAAGAGGCTTCCCCATTCTTTGACAACTATCACATATCTTAACACATTGTTTGGTATCCTTAAAAAGGGAAGGCCAATAATATCCCAATATAAGTACTTTGTAAGCAGTTATTTTATTAGGGAAGTGTCCTTCACATGGTTCATCATGACAAGCTTTTAATATCTTTGGTATTTCATATTATCTGACACATCTTCAAATGATCAGATATGGCCCTATTTTATATAATTCTCCATTTATCCATGAGTAAGATGCATTAATTTGAAATAATTTTCTTTTCTCTCTAGGAGACAAATATAATGGTAACTTCCCCGTAGCCAAATAATTAACAATATTTGCAAACCAAGGAGACTTAATGGATACCACAAAAAGATATTCATAAAGAAAATTATCTTCCACAGGTACATCATTATTATCATTTCGAATCCTAGATAGAAAGTAAAAAACAATATTTTATTTTCTAGGTCGATCCAAAATAGTAATATTGAATTCTTGTATGAAAAATAACCATCTTTTAATTTTTCCATTAGTGAATTTTTTATTCATTAATTACCTAATTTCAAAATGATTTGTATGTGCAAAGGTTTTGTATTTTTTTTTCTCAAGCAAGAATCAAACCTTCTTTTCAAATGAAGCAACAAAAGGATACATAATATACAGGTTGTCAAAGATTTGACAAACCCTTTAAGTTTGGGACCTGAGCCTCATGCATAAGAACGCGGCTAAGGGCCCACAAAACCATGCAACAAACAAAGCCAAAGAGCAGACCCAAAAGTGATAAAGAGACCCACGAGCTGAACTAAAGGTGAAAAACCATGCACGAAAAATTTGAGCCGTTGATATGCATCCACAAAAACCAATGGTTGAGAGGGATATCGGGCAGACAAAATAAACTAGGAATACCGGCCCGATGAGGGTGGTATTCACAAACTACCTGGAGCCATGTGTTACATGGTCAGTGCCATCGGAGGCTTTTCCAAAAACCCGCTTATGGTAAAGTTGATGCCCAATAACCAGGGAAACTATAACAAATCCGTTTCAGTCCCACCAACCACTATCCCGACAAACCTCAGCCCCAGATTTGCTGCTACCTGATCCGATGGCTGGGAAGGATATTAGGCTGAACAGAAGAGTAGGGATACCCACCCGATGAAGGCGATATTGTCTTTCGTCCTAGAGCCACGTGTAACTCCATTTGTGGCATCAAAGACTTTTCGGTAAAACCACTTCTAGTACAGTCGGACGCCCAAAAACTCTGGTAATTGTTGCAAAACCCCCTGTTATGTAGTGAAGCATTAGATCCAGAACTTGGGCTGCCTTCCATACCTGTACTAGATCTAGAACTTGGGTTGCCTGTTAATTAAGCCCTCGACATCTATCATCTTTGTTTTCTGTAGTCTATTTCCCCTTGGAGTGATGATAAAGCTCCTTGTATTTGCATGCCAGAGTGCTGCAATCCTCGTGCAGTAGTCCCACCTAAGTAATTGCCCACAAGCAACACTTGTTTTCTCTTGTGCAAATCACGTCTTCATTAGCTAACCTGTCTGCCACTCTGTTGGCATCTCTACGTATGTGAACAAAGCTCAGAGTTCTAAGTGTTCTGAGGTGAGATTGAGCATGATGAAAAACTTGCAAAAGTCTCTAGTCATTAGAAACTTTGTCTGTTGTTGTGCGAGTGCTTATCCTTTTGACCAAATTAATCATCAATTCCAAGTCTACCTCTATGATTGTATTATGTAAATCGTAGTTCATCAGGATTTCTAAGCCTTGCTCAATGGCCATGAGTTCTGCCATATTTTTGATGGCCCTCCCCAAATGACTGTGAAAAATGACTTTGATATTGCCCTCAGCATCCCTTATGACTCCTTCATACCCAGCATCCCCCGAGTTCCCTTTTGAGTCTCCATCTATGTTGAGTTTCAGGAAGCCATGAGGAGGGGGTTGCCAGAAAGCCTTGCCATATGATTTATGCCTAGCTATCTTTTTGGTTCCTAAAGGGCTATAAGACTGAATTCGCAACTGTTCCAGGATATGAGTGTCCCTTTGACCACGGGGTTTCTCAGGAGGTTGCTTCAAAAATACATTAATTGTTTCCTTTAGTTGTTTTAGGATCTGAGCCATTGTGCCTTGAGTTGAACCAGATTTATATTTGAAGATCCCGTGTTGCGTTATTTCCACACATCCTAGATCAAAAAACCTGAAATTAGTGTCCAGGTTGCATTGACTATCTCATTATTTGAGAAGTCTTTCCTCCAATTCTTTAGAGTTACAGTAATGTGATCTTCACTCCTGATAGTTTGGTTGAAGATAATGGCTACCCAATTCCATATGGAGGATGTGAACGCGCAAAGGTTAAGAAGGTGATCCATGGTCTCCTCTTGCAGCCCACATAAATGGCATTTAGAAGGACTTGCATAACACCTTTTTCTAATATTTTCCCAAGTCAAAATATTTTTATGCTGAACTAGCCATATGAACAGTTTGATCTTCATCCATTATGGGTTGCTCCAAAGGTTTTTCCAAGTCTTGTCAAGATTTGAATGGTCAAATATGGTGACTATTGTTTTGGCTTCTTTGAAGTTGAAGTTGCCCTCATTGTTTCTACCCCATCTTAGTAGATCATTTGAGGTTGATGATAAAATTTGTCTCTCTTCTAGAATCTCTTCAAGAACTTTAGCTTGGGCTTTCAAAGGGGTATTTGCATTGTATTCTGTTACCTTCCAGATTCTCCACTTCCCTTCCTCTCTAGATTGATCCCAAAAGTCACTTACCCTTTTTAGTCCTTTATTAAGGGTATCACTTTTGATGATGTCTAGACCTTCTCTGCAAAGATTTGGTTCTTATTGCCAGTTGTCCTCCCAGAACCAGGCAAGATTCCCATTTATTATCTCCCAAAAACTATGATTCTGAACTAAGGATCTATTCTCCCAAGCCTTGTTCCAAATGTGAGGTCCCTTGATGTGCCCTGTCACCTGAATGTGGTCCTTTTCTCGCCAATCCATTACATACTTTTGTTTCCATAGCTTGGTCCATGGATTGTTAGTTTCCTTTAGCCATCACTACCAAAGTTTTCCCCCCAAGACTTTGCTTACGGTGTCTGAGTCGTGGAGACCTAAACCACCATAGGTTTTTGGTTTGCAGAGCTTGTCCCATGCTACTAGGGCCCATTTCTTTTTCTCTTCCTCTTGACCCCAAAGAAAGTTTCTTTGAGTATTCCTAGTTTGCTATAAAACTCCTTTTGGGACAGGAAGGGCCGAGAACATGAAAACTGTAATGGTTTGTAGAACAAACTTTGTAAGAGTTAGTCTTCCTGCTAAATTCAAAGATCTGCTAGTCCAGTTATTGACTATGTCCTTCATTTTATTTGTAATTTACTCCCAAACTTCCTTATTTAGGGGTTTGTTAGTGAGATTTATTCCCAGATATTTAGAGGGAAGATTCTCTCTTTGAAATCCCAGAAGTCTGGTGAGATGTCTTTGGATGGAAATATCAGTATTGAAAAAGAAAACTTTTGATTTTGTGAGTCTTACCTCCGTGCCAGTAGCCTTTGCAAAATCATGCAGGATTTGTTTGAAGGCTTTGGCTTCCTTGATAGTGGGAGCACCCTGTAGCATGGTATCATTCACAAATTGTTGATAAGTCAATGTGTCCCCATTTTGAGTGAGTTTTAGCCCCTTGATTCTTCCTTCCTCCTTGGTTGTCTTGATCATTCTGCTCAATCCTTCCATCATGAGAATGAAGAGGAATGGGGAGAGAGGATTGCATTGCCTAAGGCCCCTTGAAGACCTAAACGTTCTTGAAGGAGAGCCACTGAGAAGGATAGAGCAACTTGTTGTGGTAACCAAGGCCATGACCCACTTTATCCAGTTGTAGTCAAAGCCATAAGCTTTAAGAATTTACTTTATGTAGGGCCAGCTTAGATTATCATATGCTTTCACTATGTCCAGCTGTATTATCATACCTGCTTGCTTATTGGCCTTAAGGGAATGAACCACTTCATGAGCTTCGATGATATTGTTGAGAATTTGTCTGCCTTCCACATATCCAGTCTGCTCCTTTGACACAAGCGATGGAAGTGGAGGTTTGAGTATGTTAGTAATAACTTTGGAAATGATTTTTTCCACCACATTGCATAATGCTATGGTTCTAAATCTTTCTGGTGTAATGGCTTTTTCCTGTTTAGGGATTAATGCTATGAAAGATTCATTAATCACTCTTAGATCTGTTCTTTATTTTCTCAAGTCCTCCACCACATCCAGAATGTCATATTTGATGATTTCCCATCATGTTTTGAAGAATTCTACATTGAAACCATCTAGGCCTGGAGCTTTCCCATTGTGCATCTCTTTGATTACTTCATTGACCTCTTCCTCTGTTATCGGCCTATTCAGATTATAGTTATCTTCCATGGTCACCAATTTTGGAATATTCTTTGTGAAGCTCTTAATGAATTGAGATCTGTAAGCAATGGTTTCCTCTGCTATGCTTTGAAAATGTTGTAGTAGAATAGGTTCCATTTCCTTGTGCGTATTAAACTCTTCCCCTTGCGGATCTAAGAGTTTTGTGATCCTACTATGAGCCCTGTTTTTCATGGTGGACTTGTGAAAGAATCTGGTGTTTCTCTCCCCTTCTTTTATCCATTGTACTCTAGATTTCTCTCTCTGGAAGATTTCCTCCTGCTGACATCAATTGTCCCATTCTTGCTGCAAAGAGTCTGCCAGTGTTTTCCTTACTGAAATGAATCTTCCCGTAATGAGAATTTGATTAGTTTCTTGTAATTTTATCTCCACTTCTCTTTTGGCTTCAAAAATGTTACCAAACTCCTTTCTGTTCCATTCCTTGAGCCTTCGTTTGATATTCTTGAGTCTCTGATGCAGAAAGAAGATTTTTGTGCCCTGGGTGTGCATGTCTTCCACCCACCAATTTATAATATTAGTGATGAATTTGGGGTGAGTGAGACATGCATTTTTGAACCTAAAAGGTCTGTTTCTTGGGGTTCAAATAAGAGAAGCCTCCAACTGGACTAGCCAGTGGTCCTAGCCTCCAAAAGGAAGTATCCAAGCAGTCATAGTGTGACCAAAGAGAAGGAGATCCTCCGAGATTATGAATTTGTCTAATTTCGATGCAACTTGGGTAGATCCCCCTGTCCTATTATTCCATGTGAAGGTGCCATTTATTGTTTCCATACTCACCAGTCTCATGTTGTCTAAGAAGTTCTGGAAGGAAAGCGAGTCTCGTCCCAACATTCTGCTTCCCCTCTTTTTCTCTGAGAGGGATCTGATCATGATGAAGTTCCCTCACATAATCCAGGGGATAATTGAGTGTCTCTCTCTTAGCTCCTCTAGAGAGGTAAGGAGCTTTAGTTCATCTTCTAGCAATTGAGGACCATAGACATTTGTGATCAAGTAACATTCTTTGTCCCCCAAAGGTTGTATTACCATTGAAAGGTGATTTTTGGATGATTCTGCATCTATGATCTCAAATTTTTGGGGATTCCATAGGGTGATAATTCCTCCTACTGTATTATTTGATTTGACTTCAAGGTACTCATAGTTTTGAGCCATTTGTTGTGAAGTTCTTTGATCTTTTCTACTGAGCATTTTGTTTCCTATATAAACACCATGTCTGGTTTTTCTTCTTTTATCTGTTACTGCAATTTCTTTGCTTTCTTTTGCTGCCTAGACCCTTAATTTTCTAGGTTGTGATCTTCATAATGATGTGTTTGTGAAAGAGTAACTGGTAAGATCTTTAAACTTACTGTTTGACCCCTTTATTCTCTTAATTGTCATAGCTCCTTTTGAATCCTGCAACCTTTGTTTGAGACCTTCGAAGGAATAGTTGTTGCACTCTGTCAAACACCTCTTGTGGCAGAGAGTCAATCCCTTTGTTGGTTCCCTGTTCTAGAAAATTTTCGAGTTCAAGGTTCTCCCTTTCAAGAATCTCCTGTAGGTCTTGGTCCTCCATTCCTCCTTCACTTGGGGTCATCTCTTGGTCCCTTCCAAGTCCTATAGTGCTTAGTGGGTTCTCATCTGCCTGAATGATGTCCATGTTTTCCTATTTTTCTCCCTCTGTTGGAATGTTCTCTAGGTCCTTACTCTTTCCATTTTCTTTCCCCTCTTCTTCTAAAATCTCAAAACTATTGTGACTTGGTGGTTTTTTCTCACTAGGTTTCTTTTGGTGCTTTCCCCCCTCCTTCCTCCCTTCTTGCCACTTTGGTGTAACCTTCAGGGTCTTTTCCGATGTTTCTTTTCAGATTTTCCTCTCTTTTGTTGAGTGGGCATTCTCTGAAGGGGTGCCCATGTTCATGAAATTTGCGGCATCTGAATGGGATGTGTTCATAGTCTACCATCTGTAGCCATTCTTCATCATATACTTCCAGGATGAATTCATCCATGAGTGCTCCTGATAAGTCCATTTCTACACATATGCAGGTGAAGGATGTATATTTACCTCGCAGAGTCACCTCTGATATCTTTAAAAAATGCACTAATTTATTACCTATATCTTTTAATGATTTCGACAGCCAGTAATGTAAAGGTAAGGAATATAATATAATCCATACCGAGATCAATGTGAACTTTTCTCACTTCAGAACAAAGTTCATCATTTAAGGTCGCATGTAGAGGGATCTAGCAGCATAGAAGTATGGTCCTCTTTCGAAAATTCTATCTTTATCCTCCAGGTTCAAGAAAACCATGGTAAAAAATCCCTTGGACCCAAGATGTATAGTTATTTCTCCTTTTGGTCTCTAGGTGTTTCTTATCCAAGTGTATAGTGCTTTCATTGTGGGCCAGATACCATAAACTTGCATATGACCACATAGGTTGCCATGTGATCTCTATGCACCTACAGAGAAGGATAATTTAGGACCACCCGTGGTTTAATATTAGACTTGGGCTTGCACGGTCCTGTTGTAGCTCTATCCTCCATTCTCTGACCACTGTCACCAGCTTTCGTTTCCTTTCGAACCTGCTCATGAGTCCCTTCCTTTTCATGGGGTTTGCTACCTTCCAGCTTTTGGGTACCAGTTGTTTTTGTCTCATTCTCCGTTGATTTTTGGAGCTTGTTCCGACTCAGCTCTCTGCCTCTGTTTGAAACCACATTAATGCAGGAGGGAGTGGAGCTCCCTTCTCCCTGCTCCTCCATAGTTACCAGCTTGCTTCTGTTGCCCCCAGTTCCAAACCCTAGTCGCTTCTAGGATCACTCCGTCTTTCTTCCAATCCCCCTTAATTGAAATTTCTCATGTACAAAGTTTTTGTAATGAGTGATGTAATGTCTGAAGTTATTAGTGGCATGGACAAGAGCTAAAAACTCATTTTCTATTACAGCATAATTTAACTCTGCAAGAGTCAAATTTCTAGTAAATGGCATAAGGAGTTAAATCCTTTTGTTCTAGTACAAACCCTAAAGTTGTATCAGAAGCATTAGTTGAAATATGAAAAGGTAGTTTCCAATTTGGTCCTCTTATAATGGGTGATTCAAAAATATTTTCTTTCAATGATTCAAAATATTTTTGGTAATTAGAATTCCAAATGAATTCACAATCTTTTGTGAGCAATTTGATAAGTGGAGAAGAATTTTTTGTAAAGTTTTTTGTGAATCTTCGATAGTGACCAGTAAAACCAAGAAAACTTTTACATCTCTTTGACAAGTTGGAATTGATAATTTAGGAATAACTTCTACTTTAGATGTATGCACTCTAATTTCATTTCCTAAAATATGCTTTCTTAAAACAATCCCCTTAGTAAACATCATAAAACATTTTTCATCGATTAATGAGAGATTTTCTTTCTTAAATCTAATGAGAACTTTTTACACATTTTTAAGAGCTTGTTCAAAGGAATTTCCCTAGACAGTAAAATCATCCATATAAACTTCCACACAATCATGAATTAGATCAGATAAAATTCCTAAAACGACCCTTTGGAATGTTGTAGGTGCATTACATGACCCAAAAGGAAACACTTGGTAGGCATAGGTTCCCCATGGAAAGGTAGAAGTGGTTTTGTCTTGATCTTTTGGAGCTTCTTGGATTTTCTTATATCCACTAAAACCATTTAGGAATGAGAAATATTTTTTCCAGACAATGTGTCTAGAACTTGATCTATGAAAGGAGGTGGGAAATGTTCTTTTAAGGTAGCTTCATCCAATTCCATATAGTCAATACATATTCTCCATTTTCCTTTATTTTTAGGAACAATTACCAATGGTGAAACCCACTGGCTATCTGATATTGGATAAATGAAATTCACATTCAACAATTGTTGTAGTTCTTATTTAACAATTTTCCTTACATTTGGATTCATTCCTTTGAGGTTTTCAAATCGGTTTGATATTTTATTCGTTGTAAATATGATGGATATAAGTTTTGGGATCAATTCCTTTCATGTCATTGTATTCCCATGCATAAGCAAAAGAATGTTCTTGTAACATTTTTATTAAATCTTTCTTTTGAAATTCTTCCATATTATTATTGATATTCACAGTTTTTTCTGGGAAGATTTCTATTGGAGAATTTCCAAATCTTTCCACATAATGTAAAGATAATTGACGAGATGATAAACATTCAATATTACATTGTTCTTGAAAATTTTTATTAGATTCACAATATGAGGAAGACTCATTATTTTCCATTAAATTCAAAATCTGATCTTCTTCATCTATTTGTGAAGTAACAAATATTGGTCGTATATCAATATCATCATCTATCAATTCCTCACTTTCTACTTCAATGACGTTGGTTTCACTTGCCCAGAGAGTAGTGCAATCTTAGTCCTAGTTCTACTAATTAGTTGATGCTGGTGGAGATCCACTACAGCCACAGACAGGTGGATGCCAGAGCTGGGCTCAGAGACTCTGCTTACTCTACTTGGGTATTTTGCAGGAGGATATAATGTGAATTTCTTTGTTGCACTTCCATCAGAAAGAAACATATTACCAGATATACAACTTATAAATGCTTCAGTTGTAGCTAACCATAGTCTTACTAGAATCAATGGATGTCCTCCTAAATTACTATTGGGTGTTGGAATCATAAAATCAATATGATACTCTTGTTGATGGTGTTGGACCCACCAACATGTCAAGGAGATCTCCCCAATAAGATGTCCCAATTAGAGCTCATACTGTTTGGTGTAGGAGTCCTAGTAGTGGGTCATAAGGTAATGCCTTGACCACAATGTCACACAGAGGGAAGTAAGATAAATCTGTTAGTAGCAAGGGTGTGACTATTGTAGTGAGGCAAGGAAGGTGAATGAGAGGTTCTAAGACATGGTAGCTGAGATGAGTGCTCCCCTTGGCAACCTGTATCAGTACTCAGATGAGAAGGGAACACACAAGTAAAGATGCATCACAAGATGGAAAAGAGATTAGTCGGAAATACAAAGTGATGGTTAAACCAACAACACATCTGCAACAAGATTCATATAACCACATACGAAGCAATTCATACACAACTATGTAAGTTAAACTACATACATTGCTAAGCAACCGGAACAATCCAACTACTATAAAAAATGTGCATGAAAATGTGTTGGCTCTTATTATATGAAGAAGTGTAAGTCCCAATCATACAATACATCCATGTAAGCATGCTAGCCCCAACAGAGGAACGTTACAACAACATCTGCCTACTCCTCCAAAGAGATGAACTAGTTCTATGCAGTAGAGAAGCCAAGGCGTGTTACAATATTGTCCAAGCTTTCTCCAAGATAATCTTATCAGAAGCTTAGCTGACCAAAATCCTATACAATGAGTTATGAGCAACTATTTATAGCAAAGGGTGGGGTGACCCTCGAAATTCCCCTTTGTGAAAATTCATCTACCCACATGACTCTTCATCCACTTATGACTGTTACATCCAACTATTGACACTTGAATTACACTTGACATGACATTATATTACAATGCACATGTACTCATGTGAGACAACATGGCTTGAGCAAGACATCATTGACATTTGGTAAATTCTGGTTGTGATTGTGATGGTGAAGGTAGTGGGTTGATGCCAAGATTAGTCGTCCATAATGGTGTGCATGCACCTCATGGTGACATCTTCCTGAAGCGAACTCTTGCCTCTTTTGCAACCGATGCATGGTATCAGCTCCTTCATCCAACTTGTCTGCTAACATGTGCATGGCCTTATTATGTGCAGCTAAACCGGAAACACACTCATGCATAGTGTCCGTGCTGATCTTCGAGTGTGTGTTGGTGGTCATGCACGTGAACTTGCTGAAGTACATGTTCAACTCTAGTTGGACTTGCTTCTTGTCTTTGCATTGGTGAGTGTGCTGAGTGGGTTGGATTGCATGCATGTGCACAATGACATGCATGTTTTTGAATCTCTTACATGTGATCAACAAAATTTCTCACCATGTCTACTCCTTGTCAACTATTCGGATGGATCCTTAACTTGTACCAGCGCAGATTCATCTGTGACTGCATGTTGCACCCAGTGCTATTCCTATTCCTGCTGCAACTCATTCGTCTATTTGTGCATCCTCATGTTCTTCCTGAGTTGCTTCTTCAGTGCATGCAACTCCTTCTTTGTTCCATTCTCTGTCTTTGCGTGATCTTCATGTCGCATCGTCACCTCATAGCCTTAGTCTCCAAATTTTCTTTCATTATCACTGAATCTACTTGATCTTGCAACTTTTTTCTACCTCTATGTTGTCAACAACCTTCCTCTTGCATTCATTGCATTCACTACGTTCGTTGCATTCACTACGTTTTTTGTTTCACTACGTTCGTTGCATTCACTACGTTTTTTGTTTCACTACGTTCGTTGCATTCACTGCATTCGATGTGTTCACTGCATTCACTACATTCAATGCGTTCATTGCATTCGTTGTGTTTGGTATGTTTCCTTCAACTATTGTTCATGATGCTGCTCATTGTGGTATATTGATGTTCTTGTCTATGAAAAACTTGATATCTTCGTGAGTAGGTAAGCTTATAGATGTTTGATGGACTCCATCTCCAAGTGTGCTTTGAATGGTTTCTTCCATTCTTCCCTCTTGAAAACCATTGTGCTTGAACTGCTGAGACATAGATGCACACCTGCAATACTTGGAGACATGACAACACTCATGGAAAGTAATCTTGTAGGTTTTAACCCCGTACAAAAATTACCTACGTACGAATTCTAAAACACAGAAAATAAACAATGCGAGACCATAAAACATAAAACACATATACACAGAGATTTCCCTTGGATCCCAAAACAGGGACTACCAGCTTGATTTATTTCATTATATTCCATTCAATGTTACAATACATATTTATACATGCCAAAGCATCAGATACCATGGACCAAAAACCATCGCATCCAAAACCATGGATCGAAAACCATCGCATCCAAAAACATGTGATAAAATCATGCACAAAACCATAGGTGGGTTTGCCCAACCTACCTGGAGCCCATAAAGTGGGGTTATGGGTACACCTCAAACCCCCTATGACCTTCCCCCCTCTAACCCCCAGTTAGCTTTGTGGGCTAGTCATGGAAAGAATATAACACAGCCCAACAAATTTGTCAGTCGAAAACCAAAATGAACTTGAGAAATGACTTTCAACATACCTGTGTGACTGATCATGAAGGTTGTGCAAATTTTGGCCAGGAGGTCAAGAGACTGACTGCCAAGACTACAAAAGGCATAGTCTAGACTGCTAGGAGACTGGCTGACCGTTGGGACTTCACAAAGCACAGTCCAGTCTGGTTACTGACTGCTGGAATTTTGTAATCCACAATCTCAGCTAGCAATGGCTACAGACTCAGTGATTGCATTGCGCAATTTTCTGGGCCATCAGTCACTGTCCCTCAGAAATGCACAAAACAGCTTAGGAGGATAGTGCCTATGTAGAAATGCACATTTCTGGAGAGGAAGATAGAGCTTTCCTTCCCCAGATTGTGCAATGTTGTCTCAGTGAAGGTAGAGTCCCAACCAAGGATGGTCTGAATCGCTGACGGGCAACTGAAAGAAAATATGACAATGGATGCATGACGACACTTAGTGAAAGTAGAAGTGATTGATAGTGCATGCAAACATGAATTAAAGATTCAGTAAACATAACAACATGCATTTGGGTGAAGCGAGTCATCAAATCAGTGACCATTCATGAAAAATAGTTTCATGCATGTAACAATATTGAGATGTTGATAAAAGTTGAAATGGTGCTAGGGAAAGCTAATATACATGTAAATGAAAACAAGCCTTCAAAGAAATCAAGCAAATAGTACTCATACAAGCGAAGACACAAAAAGCAACAGAAATGCAACATAAGGCATGGGAAGCGGGCTTACCCCAAAACAGTTGGACTGAATGTGTCGAACTTCTTCTAGATGTGATGTGGGATGTTAGAGCTACAAGGTTGATTTGAGGAATGAGCTCTGCAACATCTGGTTGATGAGTTCCAATAACATCAAGGTTGTGATGTAGACGCAACAAATCTAGGGAAAGCAACACTTGGTGGGAGGTTTCTGAAATGATCCTTGCATGTAAACTCCATTTGCTAAACATAGATCCCTAAAACAAGGTATGCCTTTGCATGCTACCTTAGGAGAAGCAACCCATGCATGCAAGTCTATTTTGCTCGGTCTCAGACAGAACCGGTCAACTCAGCTGCACATGCAAGATGTTGTTCGACTGCCTGAAGGAAATGTGCATTTCTGGATGGGATCTCAGCTTAATGTCAAGTAGATTTGTGCAATTTCTATGCAGAGTAGATGACTGCTACCTAGATTTGTGCAAATTCTGGGCTGAGCAACCTTGCTGGGGAAAATTGCGCAATTCCTACTGGGAGTGTTGGCTAGCAGAATTGCACAATTCTGGAGCCCAGCATACTGCCAAATAGAATTACATAATTCTAAGGGAATGTTGGTTTCCCTCGAGAAATGCACAATTTTCTTGGTGAAGCTACTCAGCCTACAACTAGAGCAAGTCCACATAGACAACCAATGAGGGGAATGCATCAAGCTGTTCTCGACAGGCTGTCTTTGTGCATGAAAAACATTGAATCTTGTGTACTTGATGAGGCAAGACAAGGTTTTGTGAAATGTAGGTAGGGGGGCTACAAAATGGGCTAAGGAAAAATTTTGGAGGATGGTTATAGTGACTACAACACTTGGTGACACACTAGTAGAACTCCAGCTCTTTAATGAACCTTGTTTGTGAAAAGAAAGTCTAACATCTCCAGAAGTATTATTCAGTTCTCATCTCATCTTGGTTTCACACTAGCTTCACTGTAAGATGTAGCATCTTCCAAGATCTTGGTCGATTGACACACATTCCTAGCCAAGGCAACACAGTTGTTTCGATTGGGGTTGAGGGGTATATAGCTACAGAAACAGTATAGTCGTCAAAGTCTTAGTTTCATCTCTAGTGTTGCTCCACTTCTAGCAGGCCTGGACAGTAGTCCGGTGGAGTCACATAGGAACACAAGCATGGCTTCACTACCAGTAAGCCTAGTGAGTACCCTGACAGAGTTACTTGCATCACCTCCCTACACAAGAAGCATTTCTCTTCTTTCTACTTATTCATTTTTCATTTGTATTTTTTGACTTTTGATTTTTTCATTTTTTTCATTTTTCACTATGCATAGAACTTGTTCATTTTAGAGGTGGAAGAGGGATCCTGACTTATTGAGAGTAAAAGAGGTTTCTCTAGTAGAGAAGTATTTTATTGTATCTCTGACGTGTCTATTAAGGTTTTCCCTCTCACCTTGCTCTACTTGACTAAGCTGGCAAGGGTTAACCCAAAAATAACTGACTAGAGAAGGTGACACTAATTACTATGCAAGCGTTGTGTTTTCACCAAGGTTCACTTTGAACAGTAAGTATTTTCCTTCGATGTATCACGGACTAAAAGTAACAAGCTCTTCATATAGAGGCAAGATAACAGATAACCAAGTAGAGATAGATGTACAAGCGCTCTTGTACATCACCCAGCTCATTTCAAGAGGCATACAAGGTTTCATGCAAAACTAACCTACGAAAGAAACATACAAACTATATGAAACAAGCGAACTAACAAACTACAAAGCAAAGAAAGAGCAATATCAAAAGAGAAAACAAAGAAAGTAAGCAAACAAGCATGCAAATAAACAAGCAAACAAATCTAATAAGAAAACAAGCATGCAAGCAAACTGACTGAAAGCAAACACTACTCCTACTCCTACACTAATGGTGCATGGGCCTGATCATGTGAAGTGATATTTCCAATGCATCCACTAGCGCATTGGTTGACCTATGTTGGTGATGGCTTGGTCTGCGAGCAACCCAATTGTGCGAGCCAACAAGAAAGAAAGATACAACAATGAAGACAACCACACTTCGTGTTTCAAAGTGCCCACGGGACATAAGCGAGTACTAGTGCGTGACGATCAATCTGTGGACTTATCATAGTGTTGTGTGTCACTACGTGCAACTTTGAAGCATAAGAACACTCTTGATTGTGACATGAAAGCAAACAAAAGAAACAAAGATAATTTCCACCGCAAACGAGTGCTTGCAATGTAAGATTCCTCCAATGAATGAGTGATGGGATCGTGTAGTTCGAGTGGAGGAAGTGTGATCTATGTGTGAGATGGATCTTCAATGCATACAGATGAGTGATGAGGAGCCTTGGGTGATTGAATAGTTTCATGATCGGAAGTGAGACTAACCCCAAGAGAGTGAGGAATTGACATAACCATGAGCTTGGGCTGAAGTGCCTCGATAGTCTTGAGCGTGTCAACTTCATCATCAGGTAGATCATCATAAACCAATGGTTTTGAAAGATCAACTATGACATAGCCATGATCATGATCAAATACGAAAACAAATAGATAACAACCGCCATGATCAGAAAAATCAATGATTTCATTGGAATCCTCATGATTAGATGAGTCAAATAGAGGGGTAAATGAAAAGTGAACAAATTCATCCTCTCTATTTTCGGAAAAGACAGATGAAATATCAAGTGGATTTTCAACGAATAGTTTATCCTCTTCGTTGTCGAATGATGGACCAACATCTGTTGAGTCCTGCAAGTGATCAATAGTGGGTGCATCCATGGATGAAGACACACATGCAAAATCATGGATGGTAAATTAAATAAAGAGGTCAAGAAAGAACAGAGGGGGCTAGGGTGGAAGGGAGTCCTCCTTCGCTGATTTTTGATGCTCAAGATCCCACTCATACTCTTCATGAATGACAGCACATGTTGGTTGTGTAACACCAACTCCATTAATGGGTTGTACCCCATTCACAACAAGTGAAGATTCCAGAATCGATGAACACAAGATAGCATCATCCAGAGTAACATCCAACTGCGAAGACAAAGGCCGTAGAATAGAATGCATATGAGAACTCGAAGGACTCACAACCAAATCTACGTGAAAATTGAGTGAAGTGATGTTGGGAGAATGTGAAATATGAACATGTGTGTGAGCATGACCTTCAACATCACTTGGCAATGGTGGAGCTGTTGAAAGTGAGGAAAATAGACAGTTAGTGGAGACAGTGCCCGCATCCACATGAGATTGCATAGCTCCATCAGTGAAGAATTTGGAGCGAGGCTTGATATCAAACTTCTTCTTCGACAACTAGATTTCATAAGGCAATACTCAAACCAGTCCCAAAGATAGGAAAATTTAATCTCGCTCCTTGGAGCTTGAAACTGCAAGTCATGGAAACGTTGCCAAAAACCAATAACCGATTCATGCAAAGCTTTCCATTGCTGTAACAATTTTTGGTCTAGATCAAAATGATAGAAAGTGTCTTTAATAAGATCACAGAAGTGCTCAAGTGAGTTCACGTTGTCAGCTAGTAGGGTGAGTAGCCATCTATGTGGAGATTCACGAAGTGTGTGCAAGAAGCAACCTGACCTGTTTGTCAGAACACCCATCTTCCTCATGAAGCATGGAAAGAAAGGAATGTAAGTACTCAGGCCAGGCCACTTTGTCTTCACCATCATATGTGAAAGTGGACAAGAGATCGAAAAACTTCCCTGTGATGGAGACATCTTCACAATTCCAAAAACATCATTGAGGGAGAAGAGTGAAGGAATACATGAAAGGTATGCAAAGGTTCAAAATTGGATGACAGGACACAGCTTGTCATCTGGCCTCCTTCTAGTGCTAGAAATGTTGACGGTGATGGACCTGCCAACATGCCAAGGGGATCTCCCTGATAAGAAGTCCAAATTAGACATCAGACCGTTTGGTGTAGGAATCCCAGTAGTGGGTTGTAAGGTAATGCCTTGATCGCAATGTCGCACAAAGGCAAGTAAGATAACTGTGTTAGTAGCAAGGGTGTGACTGCTACAGTGAGTCAAGGAAGGTGAATGAGAGGTTCTAACACATGGCGGGTGATATGAGTGCACCCCTTGGTAACCTATTGCAGTAATCAGCTGAGAAGGGAACACACAAGCTAAGATGCATCACAAGATGGAAAGCAGATCAATTGAAAATCCAAAGTGATAGTTAAACCAACAACACATCTGCAACAAGATTCATATAATCGCATATGAAGCAACTCAAACACAACTATGTAAGTTAAACAACATACATTTCTAAGAAACTGGAACAGTCCAACTAAAATAACAACATATGCATGAAAACATGTTGGCTTGTACTATATAAAGAAGTGTAAGTCCCAATCATACAATACATCCATGTAAACTTTCTAGCCCCAATAGTGGAACGTTACAACCACATGTGACTGCTCCTCCAAAGTGATGAGCTAGCTCCGTGCAGTGGAGAAGCCAAGGCGTGTTACAATATTGTCCAAGATTTCTCCAAGATAGTCTTATCAGAAGCTTGGCTGACCAAAATCCCATACAATGGGTTATGAGGGACCATTTATATCAAAGGGTGCGGTGACCCTTGACATTCCCCTTTGTGACAATTCATCTACCCTCATGACTCTTCATCTACTCTATGACTGTTACATCCAACTATTGACACTTGACTTACACTTGACATCACGTTACATTACAATGCACATGTACTCATGTGAGACAACATGGCCTGAGTAAGCCATGCAAGAAATCACTGACGCTTGGTTAGTTTTGATGAGACCAACTCTTTGGCATGCTTGTGATGGTCAAGGTTGTGGGCTGATGCCAAGCTTGGTCATTCGTGATGGTGCGCATGCACCTCATGGTGACATTTTGCTGAAATGAACTCTTGCCTTTGTTGCAACTGGTGGATTGATTCAGCTCCTTCATCCAACTTGTTTGCTAACATCTCCATGGTCTTCCTGAGTGTGGCTGAACCAAAAACACACTCATGCATAGTGTCCATGTTGATCTTCAAGTGTGTACTAGTGGTCATGCACATCAACTTGTCAAAGTACATGTTCATCTCCAGTTGGACTTGCTTCTTGTCTTTGCCTTGGTGAGTGTGTTGAATGGGTTGGATTGCATGCATGTGCATAATGACATGCATGCTACTGAATCTCTTGCATGCAATCAACAACACTGCTCACCATGTCAGTTCTGTGTCAGCTACTAGGATGGATCTTTAACTTGTATGGGTGTAGTTTCATCTGTGAGTGCATGTTGCACCCATTGTTGTTTCTGTTTCTACAACTACTCATTTGTCTATCTCTATAGCTTCATGTTCTTCAGGAGTTGCCGCTTCAGCACATGGAACTCCTTCTTTGTTCCATTCTCTGTCTTCGAGTGATCTTCATGTCAAGTCGTCACCTCATAGCCTTAGTCTCCAAAGTTTCTTTCAATATCAGTGGATCTACTTGATTTTGCAACTTTGTTCCAGCTCTGTGTTGTCAAAAAGCTTCCTATTGCATTCATTTCATTCGTTGTGTTAGATGCATTTGCTACGTTCATTGTATTCCCTATGTTAACTGGCTTCTATGGATTCACTGCCTTCACTGCATTTGTTACATTCGCTGCGTTCGCTACATTCACTGCATTTGCTGCATTCGTTGCATTTGGTATGTTGCCTTCAGCTACTATTCATGATGCTTCTAGCTGTGGTATCTTGATTTTCTTACCTATGAACAACTTGATATCTTCACGAGTAGGCAACCTCATAGAAATTTGCTTGGATACATCTCTAGGTGTGCTCTGAATGGTGTCTTCAACTCTGCCCTCTTAGAAACCATTGTACCTGAATTGCCAAGATGCAGATGAACAGCTACAATACCTAAAGACATGGCAACACTCATGGCAAGAAATATATCAGTAAAAAACCAAAATGAACTTGAGAACTGACTTTCAACATACATGTGTGAGTGATTATGAAGGTTGCACAATTTCGTCTGGAAGGTTGGGAGGCTGACTACCAAGACTGTGAAAGGCACAGTCTGAGCTATTGGGAGACTCGCTGACTGCTGCAACTAAGAAATGCACAGTCCAGTTTGGCTACTGACTGTTGGAATTGTGTAATGCACAATCTTAGATTGCAATGGCTGCAGGCTAAGTGACTGCATTGCGTAATTTTCTAGGCTAGCAGTCACTGTCCCTCAGAAATGCGCAAAAAAGTCCTCGAGAATAGTGTCTGGGTAGAAATGTGCATTTCGAGAGAGGAAGATAGAGCCTTCCTTCCCCAGATTGTGCAATGCTACTCAGTGAAGGCAGAGTGTGGGCCAAGGTTGGTCCGACTCACTGATGGGAAACTAAAGGAAAATATGACAGTGGATGCATGGAGACACTTAGTAAAAGTAGAAATGAGTGACAGTGCATGCAAACATGAATGAAATATTCAGTAAACATATCAACATGCATATGGTTGAAGTGAGTTGGTGAATCGACGACCATCGTGAAAAGTAGTTTCATGCATGCGACAACATTGAGATGTTGACGAAAACTTAAATAGTGCTAGGAAAAGCTAATATACATGTAAATGATAGCAAGAGTTCAAAGAAATCAAGCAAACAGTACTCATAAAAGTGAAAACACAAAAAGTGACAAAAGTGCAACACAAGGCATGGGAAGCGGGCTTACCCCAAAATAGTTAGGTTGAATGTGTCGACTGCTCCTAGATGTGGTGTTGGATGTCAGGGTTCCAAGGTTGATGTGAGGAATGAGTTTCAATAACATCGAAGATGTGATGCACATGCTACCTTGAGAGAAGCATCCCATGCATGCAAGTTTGTTTTGCTCAGTCCCGGAGGGAACCGATCAACTCAGCTGCACATGCAAGAGGTTGTTTGACTGCTTGAAGGAAATGCACATTCCTGGCTGGGAGCTAGGCTGAATGCCTAGAAATTTGCACAATATCTGGGTAGAATAGCTGGTTGTTGCCCATATTTGCACAAATTCTAGGCTGAGCAGCCCTATTGGGGATGTCATGTGGAATGAGTCGATCTTGCGGACAAGATAGACCTTCCTAGAATCTAAATAAGACCTAATGACAAGCAAACCAACCAGACACTATCTTTATCTAAATGTTCTTTTATAAATAATGGCAAACAAGTGTCTTTAAGGCCTACCTTATGTCCAATGCAAGTTTGGGGATGCATTTGCTCCTTTGATCCAAATGAGTTCCTTTATCATGAGCCTGCAAACACAAACAAGGAAAACAATTAAATAGCACCTGAAAAACCAGTATTATAAAACATATTTAACATGAAATTCAAGGAGTCCATGAAACAAATAACATGAGATACTTGTTGAGAAAAATGAGCCTGATTGTATTAATTCAAAAGAAGAAGAACTTTACAACCTTTGCCTTGACGGTGTACAAGCTCCTCCCAGGGTCCAACAAGAAGTCTCCTCTACCTTGACAAGATTCACTCACTCCCCAATGAAGCCAAAAAGGTATGTGATCTCTCCTCTTAAGCTCAAATAGGAAGTCTTG
>APFE030303014.1:6423-19569 GCA_000404065.3 Pinus taeda
AATCTATTCCGTCGTAAATATTGAAAACTTGCAATTGTATGAGCCTTCATTAATTGAATATCTCGAAGAGCAAGGTCAGTTTCTCTCCATTGAAGATCTTTCGCCCAAGTATCTTAATGAGCTACAGGAGGACACAGTTCTTGACAAGAGGATGAGGACTTTGCAATGGGGAAATGTTGAGTATCTTTGATTGGACTCAAAGGTAAAAATCCAAGTAAATCACAATGGATAGAGATTGGAAAAGTGAGGGAACTTTATCCTCACTTACTCGATAGTTAAAAGCAACTTTTGGTGGACCAAAAGCTTCTAGTGAGGAGGAGTGATCCAAAATGGATTCAGTTTTGCCTCTAGATCTAAGTCTTCAAATGCAGAGAAAATTTGAATAAAATAAAAGTGCTCATCGATATGATTCCAAAGGTGTGAACGACACATAAATCTGAGTCTAGATGAAGAAGTGAAAGCCAGTCAAAGTTTCAAGGAAAACTATGGCAAAATGAGGAAAATTCAAAGTCAGAGTCAAACAATCAAAGTCCAAGGTCAACGGTCAACATATTGTGATGTCGGCAGGACACGTGTTGTCCTGAGAATGTGCCATATCTCTAGGGTGTTGTCATCAAGGTTAGTGATGTGTCGTGCTCTGATTGGTTGATATGGGCCAATCCAATGCTGACACGTGGCAACCCAGATTTTCCCAATATTGGCATGCAATCCAAAAATTTTCGGGGTCAGGGAGGATCGAACCCTTGACCTCCCATACCTGCTAAGATCTCTCTAGAACAACACACCGATCGGGCTATGTTAGGTCTTGTTATCGGAAATAATATGGTTATATTTATTGTTTTGGGATGTGGCCACCAGAAAAGGGCTGGAGGGTCAGGGTCAATCCCACGACCGCTGGTCACCTTACCAAAATATATGTATTGAAATATATGTGTTAAACCATAGTATCAAACCATATCAAATATCATAATATATATATGAGATATATAAACCATATCCATGCCATGTAAAACGTCGGAGTGTCAAGCGGGGGTTTCGACTCACCGACCTCCCACTACATAAACGACCTAACACCAAGCCTTTTTTCCAATATGCCAAACTAATGGAATTGTTAACAAGCCATCATAAACCCCTTTTAAATTTCAGTTGTAGGTACAATCCACTAAAGGAGCGCGTGCGGTTTTCAAGCTAGTTTTTCATCCACAGAGATGGGTTTGCGCAACAAAAAGGTAGTTTTTTGTAGGGATGGAGTTGGTTTTGCTCATTCTAGGGGGTATGGTGGTCACAATGGCCAAATATGGGTAAATGTATAGTCATTTGACTCGAAATTTTGAGCTCAACACAGTGGTGAGGTCCATTTTCTTATTTGAGACTCTATTTTTAAGCTCATGCCCGTAACAACATTTTGAAGAAAAAACAAAGAGGTCATCACTAGAAGCCAAAGGATGAGGAGACATAGCCAGAAAGTCTGTTGAACTCCTTTATTAGATTTGGTTGTGTTGATGTGTTTAAATGTGTTTTCAAGTTGTTTATGTGTTTATGTTATTCACAATTTTTTAGGAGATTCATTTTGAATTTGGCTGAACTTTTAAAGAATATTACCAATATGCTAAAGAAGGATACTGAGGTGAAATGGAACATGGAAGCTAGACAAACATTTAATAGTGTAAAGAAAGCTTTAACTCAGGCACCTATGTTAATTAGTCCATATTTTACTAAGGATTTTCTAATTTTTTCATTTGCTTTAGAACCCACCATTGTTCCAATTCTCCTACAAAAGAATGATGAGGGCCATGAAAAACCCATTAATTTCTTCAACAAAGCTTTGAGAGATGCAACCTTGAAATATGACATTATGGAAAATAAAGCTTTTGCTCTGCTAAAGGCCATAAAAGAATTTACAGTATAAATTCTCCATTCACACGTCATTGCTTTTTTTCTAAGTGTAGTAGTTAAAGATATACTGACTCAAAATGATCCAGATGGGAAAAGGGGTAATTCGATTGTTGTTATACTATAATATGATATTGAAATCTGACCCACTAAACTCATCAAAGGTGAAGGGTTAGCAAAAGTAATGGAAAAATATAACTTACATGCTTTAAATATAAATTTTCTAGCAATATTTAATGAACTAGATGAGCTCGTGACTCCAATGGTAGCATAATCTTTTTCTACTTCTCCCTAGTATGCAGGGATTATTTATGTGCTACATGATTTAGAAGATCCTGCTGGTTTAACTAAAACAAATCCTAGTTTTATTAAACTTAAAGTTGTTAAGTTTTGTATTTTGAATGAAAATCTATATTGGAAAGATGTTGGTGTTGTTTTACTAAACTGTTTATTGGAAAATGAAGTAGATAAAGTCATGCAAGAGTTCCATGAAGGAGACTGTGGTGGACACCTGTATTGGAAAACTATTGCAAATAAGATTCTAAGGGCAGGTTTTTATTGGCCCACCCCATTTTCTGATATCCAAAAAAAGGTTGCTTCATGTCACAAGTGCCGAATCTTTGAAGGTAAAAATAATATGTTGCCTTTACCCTTGAGGCCTATATATGTTGAAACTCCTTTCCAACAATGGGGCTTTGAATTTATAGGAGAAATCCACCATGCCTCACCAGCCCAACATAAGTGGTTTCTGACAACCACTTATTACTTTAGAAAATGGATAGAAGCCATACCCACCATTTAAGCTTTAGATGCAGACATAATAAAGTTCCTAGAAAAAAATATCCTTCCTAGATTTGGTTTCCTTAGGAAGATTATTACTGACAATGCTACAACTTTCAAGTCAAAAAAGATGATAGATTTTTGCAATAAACATCAAATATAGTTAGGAAATTCTACAACCTATTTTCCTCAGGGAAATGGACTAGTAGAATCCTCCAATAAAATCTTGGTTAACATCATCAGAAAGTTGTTGCAGGATAATAAAAAATAACGGCACATGAAGCTGGTTAATGCATTGTGACAGACAGGCTTACCACCAAAAAGTCAATAGGCATGTCTCCATATAAACTAGTGTATGGGATAGATGTTGTTTTTCCAACATCTTTGGGAATTCCTGTTTTAAAGATGATGCAAGAGTTGGAGGTGGAACCAAATTATTTATAGAGGAGAATAAACTAGACCATCCATTTGCATCAAACCACATAAGCATTTTATAACAGAACTCAGGTGATCCAAGATAGCATCAAGAAAACATTTGACAAAAAGAAAAGAGCTAATGATTTTCAAATTGTTAATGATTTTTCCAAATGGGATTCTGAAAGGGAAGAAAAAGGAAAGCATGGTAAATTTAACAACTTGTGGATGGGATCTTACATTATTGATTCTTACCGAGGTAACAATGCCTTTTTTCTAAAGAACATAGATGGGACAAAAATACCTGGAGGACATGTCAATGGAAGGATGCTCAAACATTATGTTTTTGAGGACTAACAAAGTGTTTTATCATAATCATTATTGATACCATTTAATTTTGTACGATCATGAGTGGGAGCTTATATCTCAATGTTGAAGCCCATGGAGAAGGCCCTATGTTTTGAGACATTTTTCCACCATAACTACAAAAAATAGAAAAAATCAGATGCCGTAAATATTGAAGAGAAGGACTCAAGGCTACTAGTCTATGGTGTTCTTGACACTTCACCAGGAAGTACCATCCCCAACTAGAGCCACTGTTAGGGTCCTGTTGACAGGGTGGGTTTTCGCTATGCCAACAAGGGGAACTAACCTGATTGCAAACCCCAATTAAATCTACTTTCATTTGGAATGGCTAGTTCCGACGGGTTTTAAAGGATACCGTAAAATATTATATGTGTTGAAAGATTTCTTCTTGGAGGAAGACTTCAATTAAATCAAAAAATAAAAACAACTAACATGTAAGTGTCAAATCCTTTCTACACTAATTTTAACTAATTATGTTAATCCCAACTATTCTAATCTATCCTACCAAAGCATAACAAAAGAGATTAAATATCATATATAGATTCCTAGTCCAAATGAATCAATTACTGGTTCACAGATGAACAAGGTTGTATTAAATCTTTATTGCAATATGATTACTTATACAAGAATATACATTCCTTTCCATACAAATAACACTTTCAATTGATGTTTAATAAGGTTTCGAATCAACAACCTTTCATGAATTAACCGTTGTAACAAATCATATTTGAATGAACAAGATTAGTCCCGAACGGTCTATTATCAATATGCATAAAAGCAAAACATATTTATATTTATGCTAGCGACAAAATTTTGCTTCTAAACACATGAAAGAAAGGAAAATAGATCTAAAAAATGTTCTTTCTTGGCGAAACAGACTTCTTTATTCACAATAAACCAAAAGATGTTCTTTCCAAAAAAAAGTCCTCCCCTCATCTCCGAAGGTAATGTTCCGAAGAAGAGGACCCTCAATCTTCTCTTCACTTTCCACCTCCCTTCTTTTTTCAATATACAAATCAAAATATACCAACATAGAACCGTCAGTGTAACCGTTGACACATAGAAGGCATATCTATTGGAGCACTTCATTTCTTTGGAAAATGAATAGATGTTTATTAGAAGAGGATGACTGTGTGTCATCTCTTCATGATGAAACCTGGGACCTTTAAATGGAATGCATCCACATATATGAACTCTCTGGATCTTCTCATGCATCTTTTACTCCTCGCTTGCAGAGATAATTAACATTAGTTTTATGCTTATGAAACATGACAATATGATCACAAGCAAACCTTGCATTCAACTACAATTTCTATTTAATATTACAACGCAGAGAAACTATAATTATAAAATGATCGAGCGTGTTGTGACACATATTCTCATTGCCCCTAATATTCATTTTTACTCAAGGATTGTTGTAACAATTCTCCAAGGGTAGATCATTCACTTTATAGGATTTTCCTTTGAAAACCCGGACCACACCATTTTAGCGAAATACATGGGAATACATGGGGAAAAGCCGCATCTAACCACAAGGCTAGACTTCAAATACCATAAACCCAAACGTATGATTATTGTCGAGTTGGCCATATCGCATCGCACCTTATGTTTAAGCTTTGGGCTTTGTCGATTATGCTCTGTGACAGGTCGGACCTGAAATATATATGTGACGTAGTTAATAATGCAGGTATTTCCACAATATAAGACTTCCCTTTCAAAACCCAGACCTCAATAATTTATCAAAAAGCATAGAAATACACAGGAAAACTCGCGGTCGACCATAGTGCCAGACTTAAACAATTATGCACCTGGGCATATAATTATTGCTAGGTCCATTCATGGCCCCTTCGCATATTATATGGGCTTCACTTTCACCGATTGCTGATTGCGATTAGCGATAGGCTCCAGACCTGAAAATATATATGTTGCACTTGATAATATCAACAGGTTTTCCATATCATGTAACGCCTTTTGTATGGGCCTCGGGTTCTACCGATTGTGGTTTGAGATTGGGGAGCGGCCCCAAAAATACATGTGTTGTGGTTAATGCTCCCGGTGGGTCCGGTAGGTCGCAGTGTGCCCTATATACAAGCCTTGGACTCCACTGATTGTGATATGTGATGGGCTCCAGACCCGAAATGAATATGCATTATGGTTAATAATTCCCACAGGTCCAGTGTATCATGGTCTGTGTTGCATATCAGTGTTGATTGTGATAAGTGGAAAGGGAAAGTTATGCATGATTTGCAATGTGAAAAGAGTTATAATGGAAATAAATATGCGATGGAAGGTTTTGAGGGGTAAAGAGTGGGGTGATTATATGTATGGGCAGAGGGCATCACGAACACTTATGAAGATTTGAAAGAGTCCCGATGAAAGATATGAATGAAGGGCTAAACTAGGTTATGGCTGAATCATGTAGCAAAGATTTATTAAAGGGGGGTCTTGACCATTAAGAATTGAGGGTCTAACTTGGCATAGAGTTAAAACTATGAGATGAAAATAGATCATTTGGAGAAGTGAACGATCAAACTCATAGGGGACCCATTCAAATTTTCTACCAGAGCATGTTTTAATAGGGTGGTGGTTGTGGCCACAAAAAATGGTGAAATGTTGGGAGAACCAATTATCTCTGTTTCCAAATAAACATTCGATAAATATAAAATCATAGTGTTAAGATAAACTTGAAATGAAACCTATATAGATGGATAGGCATGGGTTCCACTTAAACATTAATTGTTTCAGGTGGGATAAAGACAAATAGCTTCAACTTACTGATAAGGTTTTGATAGGCATTCTCCAATGGTAGTATTATGGGATTTATTGACCCTAATTTACCTATTTTCTACTTTCAAAAATCTTTTTGAGGCCATCATTGGCCTGTCAATACCTATTTAGGTGTGTATATCAGCTCTTTATCACTCATCAAACTTGATGTAGATATGTTTATCTGCACTTTATATGGGAATTTCAGTGCTATATTTTCATATGATTGAATGGGGCGAGTCATGGATCATGCCATATTTTCAAACCGATTAAGCAAGGTTGGGCTTGTTGTGCAACTAGTACTCTAAGCCCAACAATAGCCCCTACTCCAACCGGCTTCCCAAACAACCTGTCTTTCCAGATTAGCACAAGGACTCAATATTTCATTTTCTTTTAACTAAGTCCTTCCAGTTTCAGGCACAAGGACTAGAGCAGAATTGGATTTGCCAGAGGGTATATGACAGTGAGCTGAGCACGTGAAAGGAGGTTTACTTGTAGATGACAGGTATCAGAAAAGTTAGTGTGGTAGATGGGACCAATGGAGAATAATTGCAAACCTTATAGGTAAGTACAGGCTGGATCTGAGTGGGATTTTTTTAAATGCAGCGATTCGCCATGCCCGCTTAGTTGTGGTTACACATCGTTTCATTTTATGAAGATGCCCCTACATGCTCCAAGTATCTAGGTTATCAATAAACCTTACCTAGTTCCCAACAGATGCTAATGAGTAGCTTTGATTTGAATTCCATAGCTGATTTTGAAGTTCTCAAGGCTCATTGAAAGTCTGTTTGATTTGCAAGGTAATGATGAATTTAGGACTGACAGACTCATTAGCAGGTTAATGAGGGAGGAAAAAGCTAAAGGTGACGAATGAGAGCAATATGAAGAGAGTTATAAAAGTGAAAATGAGAGTGGGGGATCGAAATCAATTGGCTGAAAAGGATTGAAATTCAAAACAGAAGGAAAACAAACTCTGCGGAAATAACAAGAATGGAAGGGACGAAAATATAACTAAGATAACAGCAAAAAAAATGAATTCTAACCTACTGAGGAGGTAACCACCATGTGGTATCTGTTGGAAGTATCTCTTAAGATGTTGGCCATTAACAGGGAGTTTTTCAATTTCTCCATGAAAGGTTTTCAATCGATAAGTTCCCTGACCAATTTTCTCCTCAACTCGAAACGAGCCGAGCCATAAGTGTTGGAATTTCATGTGTTTACCCTTTGGCTCATTCGACTTGTCCCATTTAAGGACTCGTTCTCCTATTTGGTAATCTATATCTCCTGCCAAATGGTGATCAAACCATCTCTTCACAATCATTTGATGATTTCTAAATTTATTTATGGCTTTATCTCTCAATTCCTCCAACCTTACCAGTTGGTTGATCCTGTTTTGAAGTAAGGCTAAAGGGATTCCTCTCGAAGCTTGGGAGAGATGTAAATAGGGAAGGGTGATGTTGGGAGGCAAGAAGGCTTCATGTCTATAAAGTAGGAAGTATGGGGAGTTTCCTAAGGCCACTTTTGGGGTGACCCTATCAACCCAAAGGATGTTTGTTAGAGCATTGTGCCAACTCCTCTCATTATCGGCGACAAATTTACAGATTATGTGGATGAGGTTTTTATTTGAGGATTTTGCAACTCCATTTCCCTAGGGGTAATATTTTGATGCATACCTTATGCGAATTGATTTATCAATAGAAAATTTAGTCAATTTCAGTGATGAAAAGTAAGAAGCATTGTCAAATATGAGAGCGTCAAGGATGTCAAACCTATTGATAATAAATTTCTCGATAAATGATATTACCTCATCTTCGTTTACCTTCTGAAGCAGGATGGCTTCAGTCCATCTAGTGAAGTAGTTGGTCACCATGAGTATATACTTATGTTTTTATGAAGAGTTTGGAGTGATCTCATCTATGACATCTAGGCCCCATTGTTGGAACGAGCGATAGATCATAACGGGCTTGAGGGGAACGACTGGCTTTCTTTCTCATCTTGCAGTAGTTTGACATACCTTGCATTTCCAAGTGTAGGAATGCAAGTCTTTGAACACTATGGGACAATAATATCCAACTCTTAATATTTTGTGAGCAGTGGTCTCTCCACCATAGTGACCACCTACTTGGTCATCGTGCATTTCTTTCAAGACATGATCGACATCATCCTTTTCCAAAAACCTCAGCCAAATTCCGTCATAATTTTTTCTTTATAATGTGTCATTAGCCAAGTGATACTGATTATATTTCAATCTAAGTGCTCTCCTTCCCGATGCATCCATGTGTTTAGGACATGATCCCCTTGTGAGATAAAAGCATATTATACCATGACTCAAGATCCAAAGGGACTTCCGACATTTCACGCTCACACATCAGCGTCTCATTGATCCATAGGATCTCCTCCCTGAATTCTACTTGTCAATTTTACACGCTCTGTGCGTCTAGTTCTTCAGGTGCTCCTTCTTTATCTACCAAGGCTTCTATTGCTAGCTACACAATCCCTTCCCTCGAACTATGTTCGTCGGCTTAATCTTGAGGTCAAATTCTTGAAGTGCGGTTATCCAATTCCCTCTCCATTCACCCATTTCTTTCTACATGAAGAGGGCTCTTATGGTAGGATGGGGAACGATTACTTTAGTCCTGGCCTTTAATAAATAAGGGAGGAAGTTTTTAATGCCTTTAAAAAATACAAATCCTTGTTTCTCCACATCTGGGTAGTTCAGTTCTGCTCCCTAAAGAATAGAGCTCATATAAGAATCAGGGAATTCATTTCCATCATCATTTTTTTGAGTGAGGATTGTGAAATATGAAACATTAGAAGTGAATGTGTACAAGAAGAATTCTTGTCGAAATTGGGACTAACCAATGCAGAAGCTTTCACGATGGCCTTCTTAATTCACTGAAACAATTTCTTAGCTTCATCGCTCCACTTATAAACAATGTCCTTCTTCATCATTAGCTGCATGGGACACATTATTTCTATGAAACTTGAGACAAATTTCCTAACGAAATTGATCTTCCTAAATAAAGATTACATGCCCTTTTATTTGCAAGGGGTTGTATTATGATGATGGTCTCTATTCTTTTAGGATCAATAACAATCCCTTCTTTAGAAATAATATGACCCAGTAGTTTCCCTTCTGTAACTATAAAGACACTCTTCTTGGGATTCAACGATATTCTGTATCTTCAGCATCTTTCAAAAATCTATTTCAGGTGATAAATATGATCCCTTTTTTGATATGAATACATAGTGATGTCATCCATGTAAACCACTATTGATCTATTAATCAACCCTCGGAAAGCTATGTCCATAGCTCTCTAGAATGTGGTGCTCGCATTAATAAGTCCAAAATGCATTTACGATATGCATAAATGCCCCATTTAGTGTTGAAGGTTGTCTTAAGCCGATCCCCATTTGACACCAACACTTGGTTATATCCTGAAAACCCATCTAATGGGGACAACATTTGAGACCCATAAACACACTAAAGAATGTGTTCCATAGAAGGGAAAGGATAGTTATCCTTTTCCAATGCTTTTTTCACGTTTCTAAAATTGATACACAACCTGATGTCTCCATTTTTCTTTCTTACTGGCATGAGATTAGCCACCTAGCCAGTGTGTCTGATCGGAAAAATGATTTTAGCATCCAACATTTTGTTTAATTCTTTATTCACCAACAATTCTAGGCTTGGATGCATCTTGCGAAGCTTTTGTTGGTAGGGCTTAGCCGCCTTTTCCAGAGGAATCACATGTTGCATAACACTGGTATCAAAGGTTTTTAAGTCACCATATGTCCATGCAAAGACACCCTTGTACTCTTTAAACAACTTAACAAATGCAACCTTCTCTTGTGGAGAGCACCCCAAGCCTAGATTGACATTTTTTGGTTCTTCTTTGGTTCCAAGGTTGACCAATTCATACTTCATGGATGAGATATGTGTTTTGTAGCTTGTCGGCTTCTTGAATTTATAATGTACATTATACAAGTGCTCCATCTTGACAATTGAGTTGGGAATCATATTAGACTGATATTTTTCCTCATCTTCCCTCTCATTCATAAGCCTATCATGCTCCTTTTCATCAATGAATGCATTCTCGAATGTCTTCTCATAGTGCAAGAACTCAAGGATTTGTTCTTCATCTTCGAATACCTGCCAATTCGTGATGTTATTAGGCATGGATGGTTAGAAAATCAATTCAAAATAATATTTATTCTTGTTTAATATAAGATTAGGAAAAAAATTTGAAGGCATACTAGCCATTAGATCAGCATCACAGTTTTTCCCTTAAGGTATGTATGTGATATTAAAAGAATCAAAATTGTCAATTAAGCTCCATACCTAATGTTGGTGTCTTACTAGGTGTGGCGAATTGCAATGTATCCTTTTCCTTACCTGCTCAACAATTACCTATGAGTCACCAAAAACATTAAGATTTTTCACCTTCATATCAATGGCTTTCTTCAGGCTCTGTGGTAAGCCTTTATACTTTGCCATGTTGTTGGTGCATGCGAACTCCAACGAACTGGCCATTAGATGTTGGTTCTCTTGTAGGTCAATGAGAATGCTCCCAGTACCTTCACCTTCAAGGCAGTTAGAGCCATCAAAATAGAGTGTCCAAAATATAGAATCTAATGTTACATCAATTGAACTTCTTTCTATGAAATTAGTCTTATCATCTTGTTGGGTCCCTATAATACTAGTGATTACCCCATTACTATGGTAGTTGTACCCCTTATTAATATTGTTGTGCCCCTATTTCCCCCATATTGTTATTACTGTGCCCCATAGAATCCCTCTATTGTTATTTTTGGCTTTTAATTATAATTATTGTTAGGGGTCGGTCTAGGTTATATTGTGACTCCTTAGACTCCTATATATAGAAAGGAGGTTTGGTCATTTGTATCATCTAAGGGATTGTTTCAATTTATGTAATTAAAAGGAGGTTCCCCCTCGAAGAAGGGCTGAAATTCTAAAGGCGTTGATCTATCCTTTTCTATCTTTTCTAGCTGTGGTTTCATAACATTTGGTATCAGAGCTTTGGATTCTAGGGTTTCGCTGCTCCAAACAGGTCATCGTGGAATTTTCGCTATAACATTTGTTCTATGACGTTTCAGAAGTCGAAAAAAAACCCATTTGAGAAGAAATCGCGCTGAACCATGAGGGCGAATTTCAGAGCTTTTTGCACGATATGTGCGGAGATATGATCTGAGGAAGTTGGTCTTTTTACAGACTCCTGAATTACATTCAAAACCGGTGACCTGGGGAAAATCGTCATACCTTTCTCTCTGAGCATCAGATTGAAATTTCGTAAGAAGGTAAAGAAAGAGGACGGAATTTAGTTTCATGTGTACATTTTCCAGATCCAAAGGTTGAAACAGTGACTCGTGGCATGTCGTACAAGTTCACTCTACTGAACTAGTCTATAATCAAGTCACTTTGGGAGATTTCGCATAACTCTTCCTTGGAGAATCCAATTTGGGTCAGACTTGTGGCATTGGAAAGAGGACACAAAGGGATACTACAGGTCACAAATTCAGAACTAGATGATTGAAAAGTATAGAGATACATCAGAGGCAATATCGAGCTCCTACAAAGTGAAAAAATGTGTGTAGATTTTCTTAAATTTTTGCTTAAGCTTGGTTTGCAAATTTATTTTGAAGGAATTCAAAGGGCATAGTAGAGCATTATTATCGGTAACTGATGCCCCGAGGAAATAAATTGAAAACACCTAGTAAGGAACCTGAAAGCTCTAGCATGACTCATGAAGAAGAGGAAGAAATGCTACATGATATATCAAAATTACAAGACCAAGTGCAAAAAATGTCAGGCTCACAAAAGCTAACAGAAGCTAAGATAAATGGCATGGAATCTAAGATAAAGGGTGTGGAAGCTAAGATGGATGATTGGAAGACAAATTTGAAGATAGACATGGACGATTTGAAGACAGATTTGAAGACAGATTTGAAGACAGACATGGACGAATTGAAGATAAATATGAATAAGTTGCTACAAGAAATGGTCACTAAGGGTGATAGGGTAGTAAAGAAAACTCATGATGAGAACAAAAGAAATGTTAATCATGATTCCATAGACTCTAATGTGGGATCGAAAACCCTTCATATTCCAAAAATCGATATGAGGAAGTTTGATGGCAAGGATCCCACAACATGGATATTACAGATGGAGCAATTTTTCGATCTCAATAATATGCAAAACACACAAAAGGTACGTATGGCAACTTTATATTTGGAACCAATTCAGTTTGTATGGTATCAATGGCTTTGCTCTCGTAAACAATTTATCACTTGGGCAATTTTTACGGAAGAATTGATGGCACATTATGAGGATACAAAAAGCAACACTTTTTTTAGCCAATTGATAAGTCTCAAACAAAAGGGTTCAATAATGGAGCACATTGAGGAGTTCCAAAATTGAACATAAGGGTAAAAGATATTCCAGAGGAGCATAGGATTGATGTGTTCATAGGGTCTTTAAAGGATAATATCCAACATGATGTTCGCCTTTGGGAACCTGATTCATTAGAGAAGGCATTCAGGTTAGCAAGAAAAATGGAAAGAAAAATTATGGAACCAGGAAGCATACCACTCACATCTATAAAGACGGAAGTGTTGCCCCTAGTCTTCCACAACCTATAAGGTTGACACCACAACAATTGGAAGAAAAAAGAGCAAAAGGGCTTTGTTACAGTTGTGATAGCAAATACACTAAAGGTCATAAGTGTGCTGAGAAGAAATTATTCTACATAGATTGTGAAGAGGAAGAAGAAAGGAGCAAGAAAGGTCAAAAGAAGAGGATATACTCTAGGAACAAAGCCTAGATGAAGAACAAATGAATCCGACCATATCTTGTAATGCATTGGCGGGAATGACCACTCCTCAAACCATCAAGATAGAAGGACAAAT
>APFE030303014.1:21979-74479 GCA_000404065.3 Pinus taeda
TATTGTTAGGTCGGTTGGGTTATATTGTGACTCCTTAGACTCCTATATATAGAAAGGAGGTTTTTTCATTTGTATCATCCATGAATTGTTCATTTATGTACTGTAAAGGAGGTTTCCCCCTCGAAGAGGCTGAATTCTAAGGCATTGATCTATCTTTTCTATCTTTTCTTGAGCTGGTTTCATAACACATCTACTATAATACAGGATAATCCATTAGTTGGATTGCAAGGGGGAGCTTCCAAATGTATGTTTGTCACAGTTTCTTCAACTGTCTCTGCATGGAATTCTCTAAAACAGGTTTCAATGACACAAACATCGAAACTATAATTCCCAAGGATAGCATTAGTAAACATTACAGGTTCATTGGGGCCATTTAGTCCTGTCACCACATACTTCATGTATCTTTCTCAATCAACCCTCAGCATATCACCTTTTCCCTTCTGAGGTAGCAGTTTTGTTGACCGGTTCCTACTAAGAAGAATTCCATAAGCCTCAGTATGTCAACTACCACCATTTCAATGAGTTCTGTATTCTATGGTTTGGTAGCCATTCGAACCAGCATAGCTTTCAATTCCCTAATTACTTTCACATTCGTTCTATCCAATTGCGTAATTCGAGTTCCAATTTTCTCGGGTATTGTGCGAAGTCTTTTAGCAATAACGTAAGGCATAACAGTGGACGAGGCACCTGAATCTACCAAGAAATTGTGTACGTTCATGTTGAAGATTTCAAATGTGATAAGGAAAGATGGAGTCATGGATTTTCATTTCCTTCCTATCATGTCTACAATGACATCTTGGGGTGTTCAATTTATTTTGGACAGAGTGGCTTCCATGACTAGTGACTTTTGGGATGTACCGGAGCTACTAATGGGTCTGGACACAAAAGTTTTGGTTTGATTGCTTGGAATGGTGGGAGATTTGCAATTTTGTTCATTCATAGCTTTCAAGAGTATATCTCTTTACGACGTTAATTCTAGCAAATCGAAGTATGTGATATTGGCTCGCGATTTCTTAAGATCATCGACAATGTTGTAATCAATGTTATAAACAGGGTAGGGCAAAGTAAGCATACCGGTTTTTCTGTTCTTAGGTGGGAGTTTACCATTTTGAGTCACCTTTGTCACAGTCGGAGATGTATTATCTTTCTATAGATAATTCACCACTAGAGTATTCTTGGAATCACCACTAGGTCTACCCTTCTCAACAGGAACTTTAGGAGCAGATGCCTTCAAAGGGAAAACATTTTTCTTTGCCTGGTCTACAGGCTTCATCACGTCCACAATTGGCCCCTTAATTCATGTGTGGATTTCATTAGTGTGTATTTCTACCATACTATCTCCTTCATCATCATCGTTCTCATTTGTATAGAAATCCCACAGTACATTGATTTGAGATTCTTCGTCCAAGGGATATTCTACTTGGTATTCTTCCTCATTTTCTTATTCTGGGTCCAACTCCACTATAGTTTCTTCTTTGTTAATGAATTATCTGATAAGAGCCAACTCTTCCATATTTAAATTCCCTTCATTGGGTTGAGCAAGCAGTGCAAGTTGACCATGACCACTTTTTGTCTTCTTACGGTAGAAAGCTTTGAAAGTTTTTCTATTGTTATAATCTCCTCCATTACTGCTTGTACTCTATCCAGAATTCCTTTTCATTTCGATGACTGTGTTTGTCAACTTATTAATGATCTGATGCAAACCTTACACATCTGTAGTATCCTTTTCTTTGATTTCAGCCCCTTTGTTATCACTCCCATTATTCTTCTTAGATGCTTGAGAGGCTTTCTTTTCTCTGATTGTATGATGGCATGTTGTGAGACTGATCACTTCACTCTCAACTTTTACTATTACATCGATAACACCTTGTAAGGTTTGTGCGTTACTCCTTTTGACCCACATCGCAGTGGGGATATGTAGATAAGTGATTTAGAATTCCATGAGCACCTCCTCAGTAGGTCTAGTGTTAGCTAGGATTCTGTTGAATCAAGTGTTGAACCAAATGTTAAAATTATTGAAAGGCAGCCAACGAGGTGATCGATCCTGTTCTCAATCTAAAGTACCATGTGGAGGCCGCACCAATGAGAGTAAAGGGAATAGGTGACATACTATATCTTCATTGGCTACCCCCAACATGTGCACGACCAGGAAGAAAGAGTGAATATGGTTATCATCGTTGTCTCCCCTCTCAGTTTCAAATTTAGGTAGTACTCTTTCTGCATTCTTGGGTAAGGGATGCTACTGCCCAGGTACCACTATGGCGTCCTAAGAGAGCTAGGGAGGGAGCGCTCCCAGAGGAGGTGGGAGTTGGTTCCCACCCGTTTGAAGCTAGTTCCCACTTGGAAGAGGAACGTTAGCCATATTATGGATAGGGAGGTTCCGGTTAAAGGTTTCTTCAAGGCATTCTTTATTAGGATTTCCCAAATTGGGCCAGGAATTACCTTCAGAGAGTGGATCCTCAAGAATTTCTTCCCATGGAGTGTCGATACTCTGCAAGGACTCTAGAACAATATCTTCAAGGGATGGGGCTGCAGATGTTTCTTCATTTATGGAACAGATCCTTGGCTTTCTTTTATTTTTCAGAGATAAAGAGTGAAAGATGGGGAGCTAAGAGAGGGAATGAGCGTAAGCCCGAGTAAGCACTCAGACTGGTTGTTCCTAAGTGACAAGATAATCCCATAGTGTATCTTCTTCGAAATGAGACCTTTCCAAATGGGAGGAAGGGTCTTTTTGACCTTCATGATACATGCATTAATCTTTTCGAGTCCATTTGTGACATTTATAGATGAAATCATAGAATGTTGTGGACAGTGGTTAAGGCCCTCCTTCTAGCACCAGTTTGTTGACAGGGTGGGTTTTCACTATGCCAACAAGGGGAACTAACCCAATTATAGACCCCAATTAGATCTACTTTCATTTGGAATGGCTAGTTATAGAGGTTTTAAAGGATCCCATAAACTGTTATATGTGTTGAAATATTCCTTCTTGGAGGAAGACTTCAATTAAATCAACAAAGAAAAACAACTAACCTGTAAGTGTTAAATCCTATCTACACTAATTTTAACTACTTATGCTAATCCCAACTATTCTAATCTATCCTGCCAGAGCATAACAAAAGATATTAAAAATCATATATAGATTCCCAGTCTAAATGAATCAATTACTGGTTCACAGATGAACAAGGTTGTATTAAATCTTTATTGCAATTTGATTACTTATACAAGAATACACATTCCTTTCCATACAAATAACACTCGCAACTGATGTTTAAAAAGGTTTCGAATCAGTAACCTTTCATGAATTAACCATGGTAACAAATCATATTTGAATGACCAAGACTCGTCCCAAACGGTCTGTTATCAATATGCACAAAAACAAAACATATTTATATTTATGCCAGCGAAAACAGTCTGATTCTAAACACATGAAAGAAAGGAAAATAGATCTGAAAAAGGCTCCTTCTCGACCAAACAATCTTCTTTATTCACAATAAATCAAAAGTTGTTATTTCCAAAAAAAAAAATCCTCCCCTCATTTCCAAAGGTAATGTTTATGCCGTAGCAAATGATCCTCGGTCTTCCCTTCACTTTCCACCTCCCTTCTTTTTTCAATATGCAAATCAAAATATACCGACATAGAACTGTTGGTGTAATGGCTGACACAAAGAAGGCATATCTACTGGAGAGCTTCATTTCTTGGGAAAATCAATATATGTTGATTAGAATAGGATTACTATGTGTCATATTTTCATGATGAAACGTGGGACAATTTCACTTTCAGAATACATAGGCAACGCGTGGAAACACGATCGAGAACACCTAAGGCTGGATCTTTAAATGGAACGTATTCACATACATGAACTCTCTAGATCTGCTCATGCATATTTTACTCCTCACCTGCAGAGATAATTAAAATTAGTTTTATGATTATGAAACATGACAACATGATCACAAACAAACCTTGCATTCAGCTATAGTTTTTATTGAATCTTGCAACGCAAAGCATTTCTATAATTATCAAACCACCGAGCATGCTATGACACATATTCTCGTTGCCACTAATATTCCTCTTTACTCAAGGATTGTTGTAACAATGTTTCAAGGGAAGATCATTCACTTTATAGGATTTTCCTTTAAAAACCTGGACCACACCATTTTATCAAAATACATGGGAATACACGGGGAAAACCCGCATCCGACCACAAGGCCAAGCTTCAAATACCATAAAACCAAAACTATGATTATCATCGGGTCTGCCATATCACATCACACCTTATGTTAAAGCTTTAGGCTCCACCGATTATGCTTTGCATCAGGCCAGACCCGAAATATATATGTGTCATGGTTGATAATACTGGTGGGTCCACACTATAAGATTTTCCTTTGAAAACCTGGACCTCAATACTTTATTGAGAAACACAGGAATACACGGGAAAACCTGCGACTAACCATAGGGACGAACTTCAAAAATTATGCACCCAAGCGTATAAATATCGCTGGTTCCATTCATCGCCCCTTCACATATTGCATGGGCTTCACTTTCACCGACTATTGATTGTGATTAGTGATAGGCTCTGGACATGAAAATATATATGGTGCACTTGATAATATTGGCGGGCCTACCATATTGTGGAATGCCTTGTGTATGGGCCTCGGGTTTTTCCGATTGCGATTTGAGATTGGGGAGCAGACCCAAAAATATATGTGTTGTGGTTAATGCTCCTGGTGGGTCCAGTAGGTCACGATGCACCCTATATACAAGTCTTGGACTCTAACTATTGTGATATGCAATGGGCTTCGGACCTGGAATGAATATGTATTATGGTTAAAAATGTTGGCGGGTCCGGTTTATTGTGGTTCACGTTGCATATCAGTGTTGATTGCAACAAGCAGAAAGGGCAAGTTATGCATGCTTTACAAAGAAAAAAGAGTTATAATGGGAATAAAGATGTGATGGAAGGTTTTGAGGGGTAAACAGTGGGGCGATTATATGTGTGGGCATAGAGCATCATTAACATTTATGAGGATTTGAAAGAGTCCCAATGAAATATATGAATGAAAGGCTAGACTAGGTTGTGGTTGAATCATGCAGCAAAGATTTATTAAAGGGGGGTCTTGACCATTAAGAATTGAGGATCTGAATCGGCACAGAGTTAAAAATCCTGAGATGAAAACAAATCATTTGGAGAAGTGAAAGACCAAGCTCATAGGGGACCCATTCAAATTTTCTACCAGAGCATGTTTTAATAGGGTGGTGGTTGTGGCCACAATAAGTCCTATAATTTATATGATCAATGATCATTGAGTTTTTTCTTTTAATATTTCTGATTGTAAATAATATAGCTTTCTGCAAATGATTTCCAAGAAAGATAGAAAGATGAAAAGAAAAAAATGAAAAGAGGGTATAAATACAAAAAGAAAAGAAAAGAAAAATAAAATAAATGATAAATGAACCCCACAAAAAAATGAATAAAACTAAAAGTGATGTTAGGTCAAGTGCCACTACTAGCCTTCTGGCTTTGTAAAGGAATAAATAGATGAAATTGTGTGCTTCTTGTTTAAAATGCTACAATCCCTTTCTGCTTGATACATACAGTTTAATCATGCTCAAGATGTTTTCAATTTATGTCAATCAAGTTAGAGTGAATAACTTAACCAAATACTTTAATCTTGGTTAAGATTAGATAGGTAGAGATAATGAAGAGAAAAGATAAGTTTGAGGGTTCAGAGTAGGAAGCAACAGGAGGAGAGAACTAACAAAAATGGAGGTGCCAGGAGGAGGGAGTTCTACTCCCTCCTACAACAATGTTGTATTGAATAAAAGAAGAGAAATAGGTTTGAATAGATTCAGGAAACCTTGGGAGGTTGGGAAGAAAAAGGTAGATGCAAAAGAGCCAGAAAACACCAAAGATGATGTATAGGAAGAAACTCATGGGACGGTCAGAAGGGAGAAGAGACCAAAGAACAATAGTCATAAAAATGTGTACAACTCAACAGAAGGACCTTGTAAGCCCAAGACTACCACCAAACCCCGAGCGGTTCAAAATGATCCTGCACTGCAGGAGCACAAATATCACATGATGACTTATGTTATTATATGTAAGTTTATGGGCATATGGCCTATAGAGAAGAATCTATATGTTTGGATTAGAGAAAACTGGAAACCAAAAGGGGATATAACTCTGCATCTAGGATCCAAGGGTTTCTTCACAGTGTTTTCAACAACCTAGAGGATAAAGACAAAGTTTTCGAAGGAGGACCCTATTTCTATGTTGTTGCAGGACTCTATATGCGACCTTGGGTAATGAACTTTGTCTCGGAGCGAGAAACATTCTCATTGGTCCTGGTATGGATAAGAATTTACTCCCTACCTCTAGATTATTGGCTACCTGAACCCTTGAAAGCTATAGGAAATAAATTAGGACATTTTATAAAAATATCAAAGGTAACTCTACGAGGGAAATATACTTTCTTCGCACGAATTTGTGTGGAAATGGATCTATTGGGATCACTCCTGGATGAAGTGGTCTTAGAATTTTATGATGAGGAATGGCTATAGACGGTGGACTATGAGCATGTTCCGTTTAGATGTCGAAAATGTCATGAACATGGACACCTTTTCAGAGATTGCCCACAAAATAAAAGGGAGGATAATCCAAGGACCAACACAGGAAAAGATCCTAAAACATTCACCAAGATAGGAGGTAGAGGGAAAGGAGGAGGAAGAAAGTACCAAAAAAAACTGAGTGATTACAAACTAGCAAGTCATAATAGTTTTGTAATTTTAGAAGAAGAATGGGGGAACAGTGAAAAGGGTGTTACTCTGGACAACCATCCCAGAGAAAAATAAAGGGAGGACAACATGAAAATATTACAGGAAAACAACAAACAATTGGAAACCACACCGAACAACATGGAACTAAGCAGGGACCAAGAGACGACCCCTAGTGAAGTTGGGACAGAGGACCAAGAACTACATGAGATTCTTGAGAGGGAGAATCTTGATTTGGAGAAATTCTTAAACTAGGGAACCAACAAAGGGATAGATTCCCTACCACAAGAGGATTTTGATAGAGTACAACAAATTTTCCTCTAGAGATCTCAGACAAAAGCCTCAGGAAACAAAAGAAGTAATGAAATTTAGGAATATGGAGCAGTCAAATCAATGGAGGAAATATCAGGACACTTGGCCAAAAATCCAGGCATGAAAAGAGGTAGAAAGAGACAAAATGAACCGCTCATAGAGTGTGAGAAGCTCATGTTCAACTCAGGTAAGATGAAATATCTCACCAATTACTCATTCAAAAACCCACCATCATGAAGCTCACCTCATGGAATATCAAGGGTCTAAGGAGTAAAAGGAAACAGAGGAATCTTAGCATCAGATTAAAAGAAGAAAACCTAGATATGGTTTTCATACAGGAAACAAAATGTTCAATAGACAAAGTTTGGAAGATACATAACAAATGGATCAGTAAATATGAATACCTAGAAGTCAAAGCCAATAATACATTGGGAGGAATTCTTACTCTCTGGAACCCTCAGAAATTTGACATTTTGGATGTGGAAACATCTAGGCACTATCTTTCAATGGTTATCCAACCATTGGGTGACAAGGATATCTGTATGGTTACGAATGTCTATGGTCCTCAAAACCTTGGAGATAAACTCAAGATTCTCACCTCACTTGAGGATCTTAGACAAAGACACCCAGCAATACCTTGGATTCTAGGTGGAGATTTCAACATGATCAAATCTCTTACAGAAAAAAAAAGGAGGAACTAGATTGTTGGGAAAGGACTCTATTTCCTTCCAGAACTTCCTCATCAACTTGAAGCTAGTGGAATAAGAAACGGAAAATGGAACTTTCACATGGAACAATAAGAGGGGAGGAGCTTCCCAAGTTGCCTCAAAACTAGATAGATTCCTCATCTCAGGTAATCTCTTCCTCTCTGGGCCTAGCTTGAATGCTTTCATCCTACCTTTTGGAGGGTCGGACCACTGGCCATTTCAGCTAGAAGCTTCTTTCATTGGCACTCCAATAAATAGACCCTTCAGGTTTGAGAATTTTTGGCTAACTCACCTTAATTTCATATCCAACATTGATAAGTGGTGGAAGGAAGATTTACCTATTCAAGGCATGAAAATATTCATTCTGCAACAAAGACTCAAGCATATCAAGGTCAAACTCAAAGAATGGAACAAAAGCGAGTTAGGAAATATTTTTAAAGCGAAAAGAGAACTGGAACAAAAGCTTCAAAATATCAACCAAACTCTAATCAAGGAAGGCTTCACTAAGTTTAGGAAATTGCAAGCAAACACTCTACAACAGGAATGGGACACCAGATGTCAGTAGGAGGAAATATTCTGGATGTAAAAATAAAGAGTTCAATGGCTTAAAGAAGGAGAAAGAAACACAAGGTTTTTTCACAAATCAACCATGGAACATCGAGCTCATAATTGAATCACAAAGATCATAGATCCACTGGGGAGAGAGCTCAACACACAAAAAGATATGGAGTCCATTTTGGTACAACATTTTCAAAATATAGCAGAGGAGCCTATCTTAAACACATCACTAGCTATCATAAAATTTACGCAGCATATTCTGAAATTTGTGACCAAGGAAGATAATTTGAATATCAATAGACTAGTGTCAGAAGAAGAGGTAAAATAAGTAATAAATGAGATGCATAATGGAAAAGTACCTAGACCAGATGGATTTAACGTCAACTTCTTCAAGGAAAGCTGGAAAATTGTCAAATGGGACATTCTGGAGGTGGTGGAGGACTCAAGGATTTCAAAAACAATCCTAAAAGTGCTAAATACCTCTTTCATTGCTCTCATTCATAAACAGGATAAAGCAATGACTCCTAATCATTTTAGACCCATAGCCTTATGTAATGTGATATACAATATAATCTCCAAAGTTATTGCAAACAGACTTAAGCCCCTCCTAACAACTCTCATTTCAGAGGAGCAAACTGGGTATGTGGAAGGAAGGAAAATTCTCAATAACATCATTCAAGCACATGAAATAGTGCACTCTCTCAAGAAAAATAAGCAAGAAGGGATGATCATTCAACTAGAACTAGCAAAATCTTATGACAAACTGAGTTGGTTATATATTAAAAAGTTCTAACAACTTATGCTTTGACCAGAATTGGATAAGATGGGTTATGTCTTTGGTAACTTCAGCTACCTTTTCCATCCTTCTCAACGACTCTCCCTCCAAATCCTTTCAGCCCTCGAGAGGTCTTAGGCAGGGAGATCCACTTTCACCATTTCTATTTATTCTTATGATGGAAGGTTTAGGCAAAGTGATCACTTCTACCAAAAGGCAAAGAACAATCCAGGGTCTCAAGCTCACCTAGGAAGGGGACTCGTTGACTCATCAACAATTCGTAGATGACACTATGTTACAAGGCATACCAACATTCAAAGAAGCCAAAGCCTACAAACAAATCCTAGAAGATTTTGCTTTGTTGGCTAGTACAGAGGTAAGTCTCTCAAAATCTAAAGTTTTTTTTTCAATACAAATATTTCCATTCAGAGAAACCTCTCTAGAATTCTCAAATTTCAGAGAGACCAACTCCCCTCGAAATACTTAGGAATACCTCTCACTGAAAAACCTTACAGCAAGGAGGTTTGGGAAATTTTGATCTTTAAATCTTGTTGGCAGGCTCGTTCTCACAAATGCGGTCCTATAGGCTCTTCCAATTTATATGTTTTCAACACTTCTTATCCCTAGAGGAGTTGCACAGCAAATCATGAACATTCAGATAGACTTTCTATGGGGAAAAGGTGAGGAAAGAAGTAAATTGGCACTAGTAGCTTGGGACAAGATTGGCATGCCCAAACTTGATGGAGGTCTTTATTTCCATGACTCAGAAACTCTTAAAAAAAAATTGGGGGCCAAACTTTGGTGGAGATGGTTGAAGGAATCTAGCAACCCATGTACCAAGCTCTGGAAGTAGAAATATGCAAAGGACTAGAGGGAATGGGACTTGATCAGAATGACAGGGCATAGCAAGGGCTCCCACATTTGGAATAATGCTTGGGAGAATAGAGATTTAGTTTAGAAACATAGCTTTTGGTAGATTGGTAATGGAAACCTTCCCTGGTTTAAGGAGGACAACTGGCAGCAAGAACCCAACTTAAGTGGAGAAGGACTGGACATTCTCAGAGAGGAAACTATCAACAAAGGACTAAAAAAGGTCAGTGACTTTTGGGATAAGACAACGAACAGTGACAAGTGGAGAAATTGGAAAGTACCAATTAATAGTGAAGAGTCTCCTTTGAAGACCCAGGCTAAGCCTCTTGCTAAAATCCTAGAAAAAAGGAAAATTTTGATCCCGACATCCACAAATCAACTTAGATGGGGAAGAAGCAATGAGGGCAATTTCAATCTCAAAGAAGCCAAAGAAGTGGCACCGAGTACAATTTTTCAAACCCAGATAAAACTTGGAAGAACCTGTTATCTCAAAATCAGGCATTGGAAGGCTACAGACCAGGAAGACTTCAAGTAACTGTTTCAAACCAATCTTTTAGCTAAGGCTTAGCCTCCTTAGCCTGATAGGGATCTCTCAAAGGATTTAAAGGTTTTATGATTATGATTAAGATGGCTAACTCTTTTTGAAACAAATAGGAATGAGGCTGGTGAAATCAAAATTAACAAGCATCCATTGGGCTTATGGAGTCATATGTCATTTAGCATTAACAGTAGAATTGGCTTTGCAATGAAATCAAGGCATTCAGATTTCAATATAAACAAGTACATCAAACACAACAGGATAGCCTATGAGTATATGAAGGAAATTAGAACACTGCAAGTGATTTCTAAGTAATCAAATACTCATAATACTGTAGACAACATGAAAAGACAACAAGAGGGATTTATACATTGAAGTCTCTATGATTCTTGAGCAGCAGAAGCCAATACTATATTACCAAAAGAAACAAAGTCTTTACGTAAGCTTAACAATAGAGCTTTTTTACATAAAATTCCAACCCTGATTACATTTCCCTTTCTCCTATTTATAGACCTGACTGAGATTCCCCCTTAAACATTACGGGAACTCGAAATCTACTTCTAATGGCACCTGTTTAACTTTTAACTGCCTATTTAATGTAACAAACTTCAACTAGACTTTCTAGAGATCTAAATCAAGTAGGATTCTAACACCATGTTAAGCTAATAATAGCCTTTATTACAATGGTTCTCGTTCTTTGACATCTGGTCCCTTTTTAGTTTGGCTGTGGTGGATGTTCAAGGCTCCATGTTGGTCTTCAATGTCACATCTTTTCCATTGCCCCGAAACATAGGAAACTAGCCTTGTTTATTAGTCTTTGATTTGCTTCAAAATATTCGAATCCAAAGAACCATGCCCTTTTTAGTTTGATTATCCAAAATATAATAGATGACCACGTTTTTGATGTGTTGTCAACCCCTTTTATGTATGAAGGCCAAAGCTCTCTCATGCTTTTTGACATATTTTGTACTGTATTAAATATGTTCACTTTATGACAAAAAGTTTGGAGTTTGGATTCGAATACATGTTTTCTCCACCTGCCTTGACCTTGTTGAAGGTTGATGGCTTCAGATGATCCCTGGTAGATATTCCCATTTCAAAATTCCCGCTTGTATTTCAAACCGGTTTACTGAGATTGGATTATAAAGCTTCAACAGTTTCGTAGTGCGCTACGAAACTGCTGAGCGTTAGTCTTCATCTTCAGCAGTTTCGTAGCATGCTACGAAATTGCTGTGTTTTTCCAAAAATCATTGTTTCAGCCCAAAATTTTGCTATTTGATCTCTTCACTATTTAATCATTCTTTCAACTGCTTCAAGAGCTTTCAAAACTTAATGGGAATGTTTGATTCTTAAATAAAGATCGTACCAAGCAAAACTATCAAAACTTTGAAACATAATCTTACTTGAAGTAAGATTTCTTTATGGAGATTCTTTTCGCTGACTCAACTGTACCTTTAAGTCTTCAATTTGTTTCTTCATTACTTTGATTCCAGACCTAAGGTTTGTATTGACTTTTCTGATAAATTGAGCTTCTTTTATGGTAGGAGTAGTCCAGCTACGGAATTGAACACTAAAATCAACCACCTCAGGAATTTGAAATGTTTGGTCCTCCCACTGAGCTTGCATTTGGTTAAAGTGAGCTTCCTTAAGTGAAAATTTTTTGGTAGCCTTTTTCAGTCTAGCAATTTCGAAGTTGGCCAATCTCAATCTCTTTTTCAAGTCTTCTACATTACCTTCTTCTTGTGTGGAAATTGTTTTGCCTTTATCCTTTCTTTCATGAGGTTGTGTCACCTCTCCTGTTTCATCTGCTCTTGGCGGCACCTCCTGTACTTGTTTGAAATTCCTCGTTATGGGTCTCCTAGGCTTAGAAACAAATTGATCATATTTATCATCAAACTTGAGTTTCTTTGAGGCTTTGACCTTCTTAGCCTTCTCTTTTCCTGACTGTATCAGATCAGCTTGAACTAGTGGGGACTCTTCAATGTCAATTACTTGCAATAAGTCATTTAAGTCTCCCTTAGAAACATGGTTTTCTTCAATAGCTATCGACTTAACTTTTTCTTTTGCCAACTGGCTCCTAGTCCTTCTTCTTTGAACTCCTTCACCTGTGCTTGATTCATGTGCAGTTTCTTTATCCCGAGTTTTCTCTTTAAGGGACTGCTGGGGTGTGTCCTAGATGATCAGTGGCCTGGTAGATTCCCTTACTTGTTTTCTTGCCCTTAACTTTGAAAACCTCTTGGCTCTTGTTTCTTCTTCAGGACCTGTTGTTAAAAGATCTTTTGCATCTTGAGGGCTGAGACTGGTCTTGCTCTTGAAACCAGCCATGAATATAAATGTGTCCCAGTCTCTGCTACCCTTTGAAATTCATGTAGAACAATTAACTTAATCAGGCCATGGTGGAACAATGAAGTCTCGCAAGCTTCTTTTCTTAGTTGCACCTTGTCACACATTTTACTTAAACTACGGAATAAGTAAAAAGGTAGATCAATAGATGCCTCCCCTGTGAAATGCAATAGAAGTTTCAAATGGTACGAATACACTTTGTTATATCTTCCTTCACAGGTCAGGTATTTCTGTATACAGGTGAGCATATGTGCATATGATTCTTTGACATAACTTCTAGGAACAGACTTTCTCAAATCTGAGTTAATGAATTCCCTCTTTAGAAATTCTTTGCATGGGTTCATGTCAAATTTGAAATTCTTGAACCCATTTTCTTGCCCTCTTGGAATCTCTATAACTGTGGATATCATGTCTGGTGAGACCTGCAATTCCATCATACCAACCTTTGAGTTTAATCCTGTAAAATTCAGGGCGAAGTCCTTAGTAACTTGTGCATGACCTCCCTGTAGCTTCTTGCAAAAGTTCCAACATCCAGCTTGTTTAAATGCCTTCTCAACCTCTCTGTTCTTTAAGGTTATGTCTAAATCTTCAGGCTCATTTCTCAAGCATTTGCCTAATCTGTGGTCTTTCCTTTCTGCTGATCCCTCCATGAAGATTTAGTGAAATGAAGGCTGAAAATGCTAGCACTGCTCAAAGTCCAAATTTTGTCTTGCTTGAATGGCTGCCTCACTTGATAGCGATGTTTTCAAATTGAAATCTTGTAGATTTGTTTCTCATGCAAGGCCTACAATCATCATTAAAATTGTACATGCCTAACTTACTTTGGAACTTGCATTCCATGTGTGCTAACGTACCTAGTGGTTGTAATAATGGAAATAAACGGTTAGACATGATATGTGGAGTGCATAAACTGACAAAGAATGAAACCACCATAGATTAACTTGACAAATTTGACAGTTGGGAAAGATTCTCTGCGGAATACACAAATCTTCGATTTACCAGCGCGGTCAGTGTAAAATTTGAATTATGCGCTGCGAAATCACCTAAAACACATCGCATTGCGAAAACACTTAAAGGACCTTTGTGCTGCGAAACTATTTAAAATTATTAATGCACTACGAAATCACCTAAAAGGGTTTGTGGCACATAGTAATCTTTAAATCAAACTGACACATGGCTATGAGATGGGAGATGAATGAGAATGACCAGTGATGAATGAGAATGCATACTTGACTGAAGACCCCCTAAGACTCAGACTCTAAGGAAAAACAAAATCAAACTTGGACTAGCACCGACCTTTTATCATTAAGCTAGTATGAGAAATTTTGGTATTAGAATTCCTAAGTGATAACAGAACCTATGGAAGCACCCACACTGGATGATAATCAAGATCTTTATATGGATGGTTATTCACAAAAATATTTTGGCTTGGGAAAATCTTAGGAAAAAAAGGTTTTGCAAGACCATCCAAATGACAGCTATGTGGTATACAGGAAGAAATGAGGGATCACCTTCTCAACCTCTGGGAATTCACCTCTACCCTATGGAACTGGGTTGCCTCTCTCTTTAGACAAATTGATAGAGATGAAAACCACATCTCCAATACCTTAAATAACTGGAGGAAAAAACTTTCAGAGAGTGAGACTGTCAACACAGTCTGGACATTGATTCCGGGCTTTCTAATCTGGAATGTCTGGAAAGAATGCAATAATAGAATTTTCAAGGACAAATCCAGCCCACCCCAAATCATAATTAATTAGCTCCTAGGGAAACTCAAAGCAACTATTACTATCATTCAGAAGAAACCTTCTAAGAATCCTCCATCTCAACAGGAGGCTTGAATTCTTCTTATTTTGAGCCTATAGAAGCTGGTCCCCCAAGGCTCAATCCAGACAACAACTCATGCTTCAATGAGGCAGGACTTCTGGCAACCCCCCCCCCTGGTTACTTAAAATTAAATACAGAAAGAGCCTCGAAAGGAAACCCAGGGGAGGCAGGTTATGGAGGTGCCATTCAAGATGACAAAGGGGATTTAATTGCCATCTTCCACAGTCATTTAGGGAATGCCACCAACAACATGGTAGAGCTCATAGCCATAGAGCAGGGCTTAGATATTCTGAGAGACCTTAACATGAAGAACTCCATAATAGAATTCGATTCTGAATTAACAATCAATTCTATAAAAAAAAATAGCTAATGGAACTGATCATGAGAAAATATCACACCACTGGAGACTTTTGTAGGTTTATCGGTGTATTTAATCACATTTGAGAATCCTGAGAACCCTAAGTTTTGTTGATGTGAAAAGAAGTGCCAACAGATTAGTAGACCGACTGGCAAATGAAGGGGTGCTCTGTAAGAATGACTACAGTTTTTACAGGTGGTAAATTACTCTTATAGGGAATTTGTGAGAGGAATGCCACAATCTGGCAGAAGCAGACAATGAGATTTATCTCAAGATGAGGGAGAAGCAACAATTGGGCAATGAAGAGGAAGGAGAACTAGGGTTCACCTAGCTTTTTCTCCCAATCTCGGCATGATGGAAGCTCTCTTTTGGATGGAAGACAACAGATCAAAAGTGGTTTTCATTCTCAAAGATATCAGTGGTCAAGTAGTTTTGTGGTTTATCGGACGCATCGAAGCCCCCAAGCAATTTTTCATTGTTTTCCTCCAATGCCATTCTTCTATAACCACATGGAACTTGGTGGAGAGAGAAAGCCACCTATATCAAGTGGGTTATCCTCATGCTTATTCTCCATCCAGTATCCTCCTCGGCCATCGGATTCGGGGAGTGAAGATCAACGACCTTAGTTCATTGAGATATTTCGAGGGGTTATCCTCCATGCCTCTCGTGTTCATCGTGGTGGCTCCTAGATGAGGAATGTCTTATTTGCATGGATGTTACCTCCTGGGCGAACCCGAAAATTTCCTTGTTTTGAGTTTATTTTCCTTTTGTGTACGGGAATTTGGTTATTGTGTAGGTTTTTGAGGAAATGATGCCTAATTTTTGAGGTTTGGTGGTCTCTAACTGCTCCCATTGACTTTTTCCGACACTTGTAATATAGATTTGTAATTTTTAAGCCTTTGAATGAGAAAGCAACACTCTTGCTTTAGCAAGAAAAGATTAGATAGGTAGAAATAGGTGAATAAGGTTAATCCAACTATGTAATCTGCATCAATTAGCTTATTAGATTTGTCTAGGGTTCAAACCAAAGAACCTTTATCTCTAAAAATAAAAATTGAAGGGGTTTGAAAGCTCAAATGCACCCACATTTTCCTTTAAAATAGAATTAGAATAGGGAAAGGGACATTTTTTATGCAATGTCTCAAGTAGTCCTTCATCCAAAGTTTCAACTTTGGGTTATGTATTATGCACAGAAACATTTGGTAGGCCCTCATGTGTCAATTCCTGCTACACTTCACCACCACCCGATTACTCATCACCAATATCCGACAACCCACTACATTTCTCAGAACCCCCTAAAGCAATAAGGTTTAATGACAGGGGTGGGGGGCGGCGGGTGGGGGGCGCGGGGGGTGTCCAAAAAGTCGTTACAACCCCCCGACGTGGCACCATCAGGTGAGTTCGAACCCCCCACACCCTCCATAAACTCGATACCATCGTGCCCCTCTCCAAAAGTGGTTTTTCCTTTCCTACCTAACTCGCTACTCGTGCCAAGAGCTTCCTCCATGTCCTGTTGCAGCTGCCACTCCCGTTGCACCACCTCACCCTATGTCCCATCACTCCTAATAATGCTCCCACTCCACATATCCGCCAATCCACAACTTCCACGTCTAATAATGTTTCGTCATCAATTAATCACCTATCCATCTACCCGCTCCATTATCAGAGTTAATGCCCCAAACAGACCGTTAATCTAATGGTTAAGGCTCGTTCACTGTAGATAAATACGGAATTTTACACTCTTATACTTTTATTTCCTTGTTCATTCAATAGAATTCCTGCCTCTTTGTGATGTAATTTCTTCGCAATGTTTCCCCTTGCCTGTCATTCATCAATTAATAGAGTTTTGCCACTCTGAATTCCCGCAAACTATTGGACGCACACCTTCCTATTGCTACAATATTCAATTTCTCGGCCTGCGATCACCATGGAATCGAAAAATATTGTTGTGATCAATACAATGCGTAATCCCCCTATTGATCTAGACCATATCCCAATTGCCAACCGAGATTATAAAATGAATGAAACACAGTGTGAATTCAACTTGTTTGAATTACACGATTGGTTCCGAGATGACTTCCTTGACCAATCCGACGAGATACATCTCTAGCAATCCAGACTCCCTCTATTTTCTATTCCCCAATCATATTATTTTACTCAATTTCTCCTAAGATGCCAAGCCTCTTACCTTCCAAGCAAGAGGGAAATTATCTCCCCAAATGGTGAAATTATCTTCACCATCACATGTGAGAGTATTAAATAAATGTTGTAGTTTCCCCACTATGATTCTGTTTCCCATTTCTCCATTGAAGCTCTCAGATAAATCTACTAGAAGTTAACTTTTCCCTAGAGAGAAACAATCTTTGAAATCTTCCTCCCTGAAGACTCCCAACTCCCTAAGAAAAATCCCCCATATCTCTCTTCTATGTTCCCTCAAAGAACAAGAAATATTACTTTTGTTTTGTCTTCCATTCTTAGTTACTACTTAGATGAGTGGGTAGATAAACCTATTCTAGGCTTTCTATCTACCTTTTCTTCAAAAGAATGACCATCAATCACCTTTGACTATGGCCAATTCTTATCAAATATAATTCATGAAAAATTCCTTCAGTTTTTAACGGAAGGAATGTTCAGATATTCATTAATTCCGATGTATATGTTTCTATTTTTCCAAGAAGATAAGTTTCCATTCTCAATGCATAAATTAGATCAACAAGGAGATCCATAGTCAGTTGTTTTCAGAACTTCCTTAGTCAAAAAACAATCATAGGTGTACAATTTTTCAGAGTTTATAGATCAATTTTTATATCCAACCACTTGTGTGTTAAGTGGCGAACAGGTTCCAAGGATCAATGAAGAAATTCATAAGGTTTTGCAGCTTAATGAACAGGTTAAAATGAGGGATTGGCATATTTAACAGTCATTCACAAAGATTAGAGTGTATGGTTCAGAGATGCCACCATACAAATTGCCCAAATATGTTCCCATGAGGATATTTTCCTTGGAATATATCACACAAATAATTCATTCCGATAATATTCATTTTGTGGAAACCTATAAGAAATCCTAGTTCAAGATCAAGACATAAGTTTGACCTTTTATTTGCAATAATAGAACAATAGAGAGGAAGCAAACCTCCCACTAAAACAAATGAAATTTCCTCTCAGTTTTACTTGGTCTTATGACCCCTTTTGGGTAATTTCCACATTGAGACTAGAGCAAAAAACTACACCATATGTGCACACATATAGGCCTGAAATTGAAAAGTATATGAACCAACATACCTGGGTGGAAAACACACTGTAGTAGGCTGAGGAGCAGGTATTTTCAAGGAATGTTTTAGAGACTCCAATACCCAAATAGAAAATAGATAAGAGAGCAAGAGAGGATGATTCTCTAGTCATCGAAGTCTCAGCCAAGGAATTTAAAATATAAACTAAGAATCTCAAATCAGGCTCTGGTTCTAAAATATAATTTCCATCACTAGAGCATACACAAGGCACTATTGTGCTCTCAATCTTGAAGACTTTCAAGTTGGATAGTGGAACTACAAAATCTCCATCATCTTCCTTAGTTACAAAGGATATTCTAGCCATTGTCCTTCAAACACCTGAAAGTTATACAGAGGAGAGATAGTTTGACATTTTTTAGAGATACAAGGAAATCAAGTAGAGGAATGAGGCCATTCATGCCAACATATTAGCTCAGTTCAGAGAATAATCCTCCTCCATCCGGCACAGACTCATTTCAGCATATGATACAGAGAAGGGAAGAATTCATATGGCATTCTTGCAAGCTCAGGTCCCTCAACCAATGTCAACAGTAGACTTCAAATACACCAGTTTTGAATTTGAGTCAAAGGATGTCCATCCTTTGGATCATATAGATATGCATAGACAAGTCTGATTTGAGCTTCTTACTGTATATTTTAAGTTGCCATCACTACCTCAAAACTACATCTTACTCTAAATAATGTACAGTCTCAACTAAATTGGAGAAAGTCTCCTCATTGGTTAAAGATGCCATAATGAAATACTTGGAGGAAATGGTAGTCAAATCAGGCCTTGATCCAGAAAATGCCAAAGCTACAGAAGAAATAATCAGAAATAAGAATGTTGATATTGCAGAATTAAAAAAGAAATTGAAGCTACCAACAACACATGACTCCCAGGCTCAAGAACATGGAGAGACAGAGTTGAAAAAGGAAGAGATTCTAAAGTTGCTTGTGGTGAAATGTTTGCAAATTAAAACAATGGAAGTAGAAATGGACAAGCTAATAAAGGAAAGAGAAAAAGTGCACAACTTGCAGTTGTTCCTCTTGATATAGTTTAAATTGCATCTCTACCACACCCAAGAGCTTCTACAACAACTACTATAGCAGGAACATCATCCTGTGAAATTATCTTAGTCTATGGAAACCATGACTATACATGAAGCAGAGCTAAAGAAACTAAAACTGAAGATAAAGGTTTTATAGGGGTAGAGTCGAAATTTTGAGAATGCCTATTTAATAGAAACACAGAAGACCCAAACACTATCCCAAAGAGTGCAGAAAATTGAAGAAGACTATGCCATGGGAAAAAAATTGGCACATGTGAAAGAAAATATCTAGAAATCAATTAATGAAGATGTCAAAGAAATTTGGCCTTCCATCCAAATCATTTTTTAATAGAAGAAACTTTTTGAAAGGTCATCTGAAGCCATTTAGCAGGTTAGAAAGAAACTAAGAGATAAACCAAATGAAGCCACTGAGTTGATTAAATTTCTAAATTCCAGGAACAATAAAGAGTTAGAAGAATTAGAAATTGAAGATAGAATTGAAACCATTTTGGAAGTCAAAAAGGTGTTTACCTGATGAGACAACTTGAAGAGAAGGGTTAAAAAATGAACATAGGCATACATAGATTCTTTGACAAGATAGAGCCTCTCTACAAGAAATGACTTCCAAACCTATTAGTAATCAATGACAAGCTCAATACGTGGCCATATTATAGTGCACAAATTATGAACAAAGCGAGAGATAGCTTGAAAGTGACAGCCAGAAGACTCAACATGACAAGAAGGGCATTCTTGGAAGCACTATCATCTGATATTGACATATAGTATACAATTCCAAATTTGTTCATCAACTAGTTGACATTTTCCAGGTATACAGAAGTTGACAAAGTGTACAAGAAATTAATGAAGATGAATATCCGAAGTGAGAAGCACTGGGATAAACTTTGCGAATTGTTAGAGTAAATGGTAAATTCAGTAGCACAACTCATCATTATAGCACATCCATTTTTTGAGTGCCAGACACAAGTTGTTCCTTTATTTCAGTTCCACCACTCTAGACAATTCAATTTTCCTAATTTTATTGTAATAAGTTAGCTTAATGCAGTCCTATGATTTTGTAGATACATCTTCATCATACTGACAATATATTTTTTGTAATTTAGTTATAAATACTTCAATTGTTGAAGTAGTACAGGTTGGTTTTTTTAATGAAGAAACACTATTGTATAACTTTTACTAAGCATCAGATGATAAATTAATACAGAGTGTTAAGAAACTAGCTCACAAAAGATAGAAAAGATATATCAACAACCTCAAAATTAGCCTCTTCGAGGGGGTGACCTCCTTTACATTACACAAATGAACAATTCCTGGATGATAAAATGACAAAACCTCCTTTCTATGTATAGGAGTCTAAGGGGTCATAATATAATCAAAGCCAACATAGCAATAATAATATAAGGGCACAACAATAACAATAGTGGGCTTCTATGGGGCACAATTATAACAATATGGGGACAATAGGGCCACAACAATAACAATAAGGGCTACAATGACAATAGTAATGGGGGGATCACTAGTATTGTAGGGACCTAACATTCCCCTCTCCTTCCTAAAAGTGGTGTCGTCAACACTTGAGTAGTTTTGGATGCTTCTGTATAAAATTCTCATCCTCCCATGTGGAATCTTCAACAGATAAGTTCTTCCACATGACGAGATACTCCAAAGTTGATCGATTGCGTAGCTGTCAAGTTCTTGTTTTTGTGACTGCTTCAAGTTCAAATACAATTTCTCCTTCCTCTTCAAGTTCTAGAAATATTGTTTGAACTGGGAGCTTATCACCAATAAACTTCTTTAAGCATGAAACATGGAAAACTAGCTGCACTAGGGAAGCTACATGAATCTCCAATTTGTACGCCATAGTACCTCTATTTTTGCAACACCTTGTATGGACCATAATACTTTGGTGATAATTTATTATCCTTCTTAGCTTTCTTGAGGGACATTTTTTTATATAGTTGTAGCTATAGAAATACCCAATCGCATATATCAAAACTTCTTTTGCTACAATGTTGGTCTACCTATTGTTTCATTCTATTCTATGCCAAAGTTAGGTTATCCTTTTAGAGTTGTAGAAATTGTTGTTTATGATCGATGTGATCTTCCACTACTTGAACCTTAGAATTTTCTTTGAAATATGATGTGATGGATGGTGGGTGATATCCATAAAGTGTTATAAATGGGGTCATTTTTGTTGTAGTATGGAAATAAGTGTTATACCACCATTCAGCTAGAGGCAACCATTTGACCCATTGTGTCTATTTATCATACACAAGGCAATGAAGATATCCTTCCAAACACCTTTTTACTATCTCATTTTTCCCATCAGATTGAGGATGATAAGATGAGATATGAGCTAACTAAGTACCAATACATGAAAATAATTATTTCCAAAAATTTCTAGTGAAAATGGGATCCTGTTGCTTACAATAATCTTTGTGTTTCCATGTAGCTTTTGAATTGTTTCCATAAATGTAGTAGAAACTGTATTGGCTTTAAATGGATGACATAATGCACAAAAGTGTGCATACTTGGTAAGTCTGTCAACTTCCACCATGATGACACTCTTTCCTTCAAAATTGGGTAAACTTGTGATAAAATCCACTTAGTCATATCTATCTTTAGCTTCCACACCATCGATCTTAACTTCCATGCCATTTATCTTAGCTTCCACACCTTTATTTAAACCATCAATCTTAGCTTTTTTTACCTTTTGTGAGAGTGAAATTTGTTGCACTTGGTCTCATAATTTTGATATATCATGTTGCATTTCTTCCTCTCCTTCATGATTCATGCTAGAGCTTTCAAGTTGCTTACTAGGTGTTTCCATTTTCTTTCTTTGGGAAATAAATTAATGATAAATATGCTTCAGTATTCCCTTTGAACTTCAAACTAATTTTTTAAACCAAACTCATGAAATTTTTTAAAAGGACCACACACCATTTTTTCTCTTTGTAGAATCTCGATATTGAATCTATTGTATCTCTATAATTGCAGATCTACAAGGTCTGAATTTTTTTCCTGCAGTAGCCTTTTGAGTTCTCTTTCCACTTCTACCATTCTAATCAAAATTAGATTCTTCAAGAAGGATTTTTTCCCAATCTCCCAAGATGACCTGATTATATAATTTTTCAGTAGAGAGAACTTGTACGATGTTCCACGAGCCACTGTTTCAACCTTTAGATCTAAAACAATATACAGAAACCTAAATTCCATCCTCTTTCTCTATCTTCTAACAAAATTTCAATTGGATGCTTAGAGAGTAAGTTATGACGATTTTCCCAAGGTCACCTATTTGGAATGTAACTCGAGAGTGTGAAAAAATCCTAAGTTCCTTAGATCATATCTCCAAAAATGTAGCAAGACAAGATCTGAAATTTGGGCCCGAGGTTCAAAATGATTTCACATCAAATGGGTTTTTTCTTAGCTTCTAAAAATTCGTAGAGAAAACATTATAGCAAAAATTACCAATGACCTATTTGGAGTAGCAAAACCCTAGAATCCAAGCCTCTCATACCAAATGTTAAGAAACTAGCTCATGAAAAGATAGAAAAGATAGATCATGACTTCAAAATTAGCCTCTTCGAGGGGGAAGCCTCCTTTAAATTACACATATAAACAATTCTTGGATGATACAAATGAAAAAACCTCCTTTCTATATATAGGATTCTAAGGGTTCACAATATAATCAAGAATGACATAACAATAATAATATAAGTGCAGAACAATAACAATAGTGGGCTTCTATGGGGCACAATAATAACAATATGGGGACAATAGCAGCACAACAATAACAATAAGGGCTATATGAAAATAGTAATGGGGGAATCACTAGTACTATAGGGACCTAACATAGAGGCTCTTTCATAGGATTCATTTGTCAAATTGGTGGTGAAGTACATATATCAATTATATGTGTTTATATCTCTCTATTTATAGCACATTAATCAGTTTTCTAAAAAGATGAATTATTCAATAGATAAATGAAGGGAAAAATTTGTTTAAATCTACACTATGCACCCGACAATGAATAATTTCTATGTTTTCTTCTGATCTTTAAATATAGAATTCATGTAACAATGCTCTATATTTTAAAGTGAACCTTATTATGTTCTTCTCCATTTCACAGACTTTAAAGAATCTAGTCAGTTTGGCTACATTGCCTTGTGAGGTCTATCTGTAAATACTCTAGTTAATCAATACTTTATGTATCAAACTCCATAGCCCAATGGATATATAAGTTATCAACCAACCATTCAAATACAAACAAACCCCGAACTTCATAGCTAGCCTAATATTCGATCCAACAAAGTTAAATCTTACAAAGAGAGCCCTCTTTGAAGTTGGCAGGGTTAGATCCCAACATCCAAAGTTGGTTTGAGGTTATCTTGGTGATTTTCTTCTACAACCTTAGAAAATTGGAGAGTGCTAACACTTCTCATGATAGTTATATTTTACAATAGAAAAATTGAAACAAAAAGTTGAAAAATTCTAGGTGAGGAAAACTATCTCAATCATAGTGGAGACCTTCTACCTCCTATTTCTTCTTTTCAACTTCTTCAATGATATGAGATTTTTCCCTTCCTATTTTGTTTTTGTCCTTCTTGTGATTCAGAGAATCTCTCTTGTAGTTTCCATATTCACGATAGTCATAGCATTGAACCTTCAACATGTTCTTCTTCGTTTTCTGAGGACCAAGCTTCCCAAAATTCCCTTTTTCTTCTAGGCATGGTAGAAAATCTTGAGCTTTCTCACTTTATCCTACATTGATTTTTTGCATTCAGCCTAGTTTACTTGCTTTTGCACAATGACCATAGTTCATTGAATGGAGTAGCTTCCTTCTTCCCATAGATTCTTGATTTGAAGTTGTGTCATTCCTCTCGTAGTGCATTGAGCACTATGGTAGTCGTTTCCTTATCAAACATTATTTCTCCCAACTCTTGGTGTTGGTTTCTTATTTCTAACACCCTCATAAAGTATAAGGCTATCCTTTCTTCTTTTGATATCTTCATCTTGTAGAGCTTGAGCTTCTTCTTTTGGTGGTTCAACAATGAAACCGTTAACATGACCAGTGACTTCATTTTCTATGAGGATCAAATCTATCTTATTCTTCCATGCAAGAAAGTTTGACAACCCAACCAATTTGTTGCTCTACTTGCAATATGAAGCCATTTTGACATATTCAAATATAGATATAAAAATACTTACTTTTCAAGTGAAGATAATCCCAGATGATGAAATCTTCAAATTGATGCCTTCTTGATTTGGGTGATGATGTAGATAATAGAAGATGTCTTCTTGGTGAAGATGTCTTTCTTCAAAAGTGATCGTTGACTTAAATGGAGATCACATTGATTCCTTGATGACGAAAAAACATTTTCCTATTTTTCTTCCTTCAAGTCAACTCTAGTTAAAATTGTTTCACAACCTTAAATTTTCAACCCTTCTTCATAGTTTCAACTTGTTATAGGAGGTCTGCAATCTCAACCTTTTTCAGAAAACCTAGGTTACACGTGTGGCTATAATATGGATATATTTTCCTCTTGTTGACTTCACTTGACCTTAACTCCTCTTGACAATTCAACTTGCTAAATAGTCCTTCTTTGACACAAACTTTGGATCCTTTAAGGGACTATAATTTCCAAATTTCACTGCTACAAATGATGCCCTAACCTTCACATGCATGGAGGAGAATTAGCCTAAAGCATATCAAAAAATGCTTCACTCTTCTTTATTTTTCCTTTTCTCAGTATTAGATTCCTTTCTCTTCCTTGATCAAACTCTTCTTGATGATCGATGCTCTTGATATGTTCAATATGATTTCTTCATACTTCGGCCCTTGAGTATCCTTTTTTGTGTTGCCCTTCTTTGATGAAGTCACCTTAGCTATGATACCATGTTGAGAAATCTAGGGCAACTGGATTAGGTGATCTCTTACTTTGATAATTGCTTGTGATTTATTTTTACTTGCTTAACTTATTCTTTCATTTAATATTATTTTTAATTTACTTGATTAAATTCATCTTTCATTTATTATTATTAGTGTTATTTATCATCAAATAGCTATGAAATCATAAATAACAATGAGACAATAGGACACAAGATGTAGGCAATCAGTCAGGTCCAAAACCTCTCCAACTGAGAAGAAAACTAATCATAACTCTTCTCTTCTTATACAATTCCAATTGATTAATTCCAAGACTTATAAACCTTGACCAAGACCCTCCAAGGCCGAGTCAACATTTTTCTTCTTGAACGACTTCCAAAATAAAACTTCAAAATTCTAGAAACTTCTCCAAAAACTTCGACCCCAACAACAATTTTTGCAATTTTGACCTTAATGCATCTTCGACCTAGAAGTAGCTTCACAACTTCGACCTAGAAGTAGCTTCATATATTCTACATAGAGGCATCTTCATAGCTTCAACCTTGCAACTTCACAACTTTGACCTTACAGCTTCACAACTTCAATGGAGCTTCACAACTTGGACCTTACAAATTCACAACTTTGATGCAATTTCATAGCTTCAATGTAGCTTCAGAATTTCTTGTTGCCCAATAACTATAGAAACCCTAACAAGAGAGAGAGAGAGTGAGAGATAGGACCAAAATTCAAACGTGTTCTTATTCCCCTTATTTGTCCATTTTTGAGTTTCTATCTTGTGGAGATCAAACTTGCTTGAGTGATTCTCCAAATGAGGTCCAATTCCTTCTTATTTATAAGATTGAGAGGGGTACAAATTGCTATCTTGAGGCTGACTTGTCCCTTCATGTAGGTCAACATGATTTTTGTGCCATGACAAGGTCTTGGAGAGTCTTTTGACTCAATATTTTTTTCTTTACAATACGTAGCGTGCCCAAATGGGGTTTCAATACATGAGAATGACTCAATTGACTTTATGACAAGCCTACAAGCACTCAATGGGTGCTTGACCTAAAAATAAATTTCACTTGAGAACGAAACCCATGCCTCGAGAACACAAATAATAATTTTTTTTTCTCTTTTCATTAAATACATAAAATAACAATAACATATGTCATTATGAAGGTCAAACATAGTTACATATTTCAATAGATCACATAGCATAAGTCAAAGGGAAAGTAATCATTTTATTTTTCAATTTGTTTATGTATGTGATTTACTTACTTTAATACTTATCTCATTCCCTCATCAGACGAAGTGAAACACACTCTACTTGACACCATAGGGGACCCCATGACTCCAAGTCGCTCTAGAATTTTCCAAAACATCCTACCATTACTCAGAGGTGTGCCTATTATCTCACCATTTAGGTGTAGAATACAACACATAACCACCATTATAGAATCATCTTTTCTCGGTGCAACTTTGATTGGGAATCCTCCTCGTTAGAACAAACCTTTCACTACCCCTCAAGGTACTCCACATGCTACCCTTAGGGGACCCCTCATGCTAACCCTCAAGGGAGCCCACACAACACTCCTCCTAGGAGTCCACATGGTTCCCACCAAGGTAACTCCCCTCATCAGGGAACCCCTTTACATATAGTTGTTCAAAATAATATTTTGATGGTAAACAACTTTCAAGTTTCATTTTTAGCTTCCTTAAATATCTTTAGTTTAAGTCAATTTACCAATGAACAAATCACACATGGCCCAAATTGGCCACCCATGCCAAACAAGTTACCTTCGGATGTGCAAAAATTTGAAGGGAAAAGTGGAGAAGATCTTGGAAACCATGTCATGACCTTTCACCTTTATTTTTCATCCAATAGTATCATAGACTATTCACTTATGACTATTTCAATGCACCCTTGTAGGGGCAACAACAAAATGGTACATAGGCCAACCCTCTAGGTCACATGGGAACTCTAGTTCCCTAGCCACAACATTCCTCATATTCTTCCATCTCCCAGTCTACCAAGACTCAGGACTGGAACTCCTAACACATTCCAATTGTTCTTAATATCTCTCATGTCAAAAATATCAAAGCCATGGTGAATTCAACCCCATAAAATGAGGAACAGGCTATTAGCAAATATCAATAATTAGAGCTCATATACATGCAATCTGGACACATCTACCATGTTCTTCCAGATCCACATTGCCTGCAAACTTTTAAACCAGAGTTACTAGGTGTGTCTAGCGTTGTAGACGAATTGAATGGGACCATAGCCCAAAATCAACAAGGAAACATCTTATAATGCTATGGAAATACATATAGTAGCCAACCATTTGGTGCCATGCATGCAACACCACCACCCCAAATCATAGGATATCACCCCTATCAACCTACAACTATGCAGAGTCCTGCTATATAGTTCGACCAATCCCATAAGATGTAGGGTGGCTCATATCCTCCTAGATAAGAAAATTTGTACACCTCTAGGAATGTAGAAGTAGTTCTCACATCCAAGGACACATATGTCATCCAAGACAAGGGAGTTTGTACTACCCTTTTCCAACACGTCAACAAAATAACCTACCAAAATAGGATAATGCAGGGATTAATTTTGTGAAATATTCTCTCCCTCAATAGTAGCAACCGTTTTAACATCCAAAATGGCTAACCCACCTAACATTGCTAAGAAAAAAGGAAAGAATAGGCCAAAAGTGGAGCCTGGACAGGGCAAAAACAATCAACAACAACATTTAGGGGCACCGGCTAGGGGCAACCCCAACTGAAATCCAAACCATGGATAGACCAATAATAACCCAAAAAGGAAAATCACAAACCCCGGTTTACAGACTAATCATGCTTGTGTCATCTGTAAGGAATATTAATAGTAATTACACCCATCACTACCCTAAACTCCCTTAGTTGACAAGGATGAAAGATACTAAGGGGAGGGGGGGGAACCAACTGATCTGAATTAGATCCATGAAAATTATCAGAGTTCTATGACTGTTTCAAATCATGATAGACTTCAAAATATTGTAAACAAAGAGCTATTAGAAATAACCACTATATAATGGTAATTTGTAACCAGCACAGAGCAATGAGGAGCTTTGGTCAAAGCGCGCTGACCGTTGGCCCATGGGGACTATGCATGGCACAAAAATGGAAATTGGGAAGCTCAAACCTATAAATGGAGGTTTTTTTGACGCACGCTAATCATGCATTGATGGGAAAAACCCCTCGAGAAGGAAAAGCCTCGAGTGCTCAGTCACAAGGGAAATCAAAAAACTGTGGGAAAAGAGCTAAAATTGCTAGGCAAGTCCCGCACTCCAAAACTGGTAGAATATCAGAGGCCTTTTAAGCAGTAAGTGGGTTTCTCAGAGGACCAAGGGATTCCATATGTTGAATGACTCGTGTCTAGTGTATGAGAGAGAAAAACTACTCTCATCGCGGGCTAACAGTTGAGCAAGTCACCTGTGCAATAAAAGCGATAACCGTAGGATCTGGAGGCTCCAGATCTAACAACAGAGTTAGCACCCGATGGGAAACCTGATTTGACGGAAGGATAGGCTGGGGCATATGATATTTGAAGTCCTATTTGACTGCTAACCTGTTGGATGAATCATTTCACAGAGTAACCAAAGTAATGACTGTTCGAGGATGAGTTGGTGCTCAGTTTGTGAGGGGACAAGTGGCCACCTCCTTGTGATACATTACACAGTGGTGATGACGTGGAAGTAGGGAATTACAAGTAGATAGAGGCAGGTGATCCGAAGGGCTGGAAGAGGAATCGAACAGTCAAGGGATGGATTGGCTTTAAGCCATGGATAAACAAAAAGCAGAGGGGGAATAGTGGGACAGAACAGAGAGTGAATCAAGAAGCAGAGAACAGAGAAGTTGATCTGACTTGCAAAACTAAGGCAACATCAAGTAGATAGAATCGAGAGGGCTTGAGAGGTTCAAGAAATATTTGTGACAATATCTGTTGGGAACTGAGTACCAAATTGGACTCATCCCATTAAGACCAGTTGAGCTCAAGACTTGGTAAGGAGGAGTCTGTGTACTCTAGTGGCTTGGGGAATCGAAGAACCACCTTACTAAGCATCATCTATTTCAGAAGACTCAAATTGAGCTTCTCATTTTAAAAACCCTGCTTAAAGACACAATAAAGAAGGCAACCACTGAAAGTTGGAGCAAGAGATGTATCCCAAGAGGATTGGGTGAACTCCTTATTAAATTTTTGTGATTTTGTATTATGCTTGCTATGTTTCTCTTACTACTTTCCAATTGCCTGTGTATTTCGCAATCTTATTGACTCGTTGCTTAAAATAACATAGGCACACACCAACACATGAGTCTATAATACCTTCATTAATTTTCCTAAGGTCACCTAGTGGTGATTTCAGATCAAGTGATATTAGAGCTTTGGGTTGTTAAGGTTAGACAAGTTTGTGTTGGATCTAGTTGTTGAATGCTAACTAGATCAAAGCTCAAATTAGGAAAAGGAGAGTTGGTCAAAAACAATCCTAAAATTGGGAGAGTCTATCCTCAGAAGGCAATGTCAGAGGAAGGTTCTGTGGGGCCAGACCCTCAATTTATAAATAGTTTCCTAGCCATAAGGTCCATGGTAGAGGAAATGTACAAGGATTTTAGAAAACACAAAGATGAAGATTCATTAAGCTCCAAACAAGATAAAGGAGAAGAGTCTCTCCTCCATGACCACTCAAAAGTCAAAGGGAAAGAAGGAAGCTTTCTCACACCTCCTAATAGCCCTAAACATAAAAATAAGACATATTTGATTAAACTAGATGTTAAATTTGATTTACCAATATATGATGGAGAGTTGAATGTTGAAAAGTTGGACAATTGGATTAGACAAATTGATGTTTATCACAGAGTGCAGAGTATTGATTCAAATAAGAGCAAGATTCAGCTGGCCAACCTATGCCTTGGAGACACTGCCTTGGTTTGGTGGGAAGGTAGGACGCACACTGACATGAAGAGACATGGTAATGCTATTTCTGTCTGAGTGAATTTGTTTCTACAATCAAAAAGCAGTTCTATCCACTGGCCTACATGCAGCAAGCCATGATGAGCTAGCAAACTCTTCCATAGTTGAAAGGGAAAAGTGTACAAGGTTACACCCAAGAATTTAGGAAGAGAGCATTGATTCTAGAAATTTCACTAGACTCACCTAAGACTCTATTGAAGTACATGGTGGTCTACCCAGCTATATGAGGCACACTATCCTCATGTTTAATCCCACTAGTATAGATGAGGTATCTATTCAAGCTACACATCTAGAAGCTATAGGAAAGAATGGAAACCCAGAAGTTGGGATATCATCCCAGCCCACTACAAGAAAGAATAAGGAGAAATGAAAACATAAATGGAAAGCAAGGAAGGCTAACACTGCACAGAAAAGCAAGTCCTCATGCACTCACTATAAGAAGAAAGGGCACGATGTGAGCACTATTGGATTCTACATCCGGAGCTGAGACCTAAGAAGTTTGAGGGCAAGAAGAAGAAGACTGCTGCAGCTATTCAGAAAGATTTGGGGTTAAACTCAGGAGATGAAACAACCATTACAACCACAGGTATAAAAGGTAAGAATTATTAAGCATCTACTAGTAATTGTACACAATCTACTATTGATGAAGAAAATGCGAGAAAAAGACATGAGTTTTTCCATATTCGAGTTATTTCCAAAAATCAAAAGATTGATACTTTGTTTGATAGTGGCTCACAAGTAAATTTAATTTCTAAAGAAATTGTAAATAAGTTGGGATTATTGACTACACCTCACAAGAAACCATACCCATTAGGATGGTTAAGTGATAAAGCACAACTACAAGTAACGAGACAATGCAAACTCAAGTTTTCTTTTGGGTCAACATTTGTAGATGAGGTTGAGTTAGACATAATTCCTTTGGATATATGTGGAATTGTTGTAGGAAGTCCTTACTTGTATGACAAAAAAGCTATTTTCTATAGAGATGAGAACAAGTGTCTACTTGTTAAAAATGGAATTGAATACTTTGTAAGAGCTCATAAGCTCAATAATAATTATACTCTCATAAACTCAGGGCAAATGAAATGAATGATAAATTCATGCAAACAATTTTTACTAATGGTTGTAAAAGAAAAGAAACCTGATAAAATCAATGTATTTGAGTGTTGTGATGCTAAACAACAAGCTGATTTAGAAAAAGTTGTTTCACGATATGATATCATGTTTCAAGAACCTAAAGGTATGCCACCCCAAAAAGCAAATAGTGCATGAAATTAATTTGCAGCAAGATGCTCCATTTCCTAATATTGGAATGTACAGGTTGTTCACTTTAGAGAATTTAGAAATCAGAAAGCATGTGCAGGAGTTGCTTGAGAAGGGGTTCATCAGACCTAGCATGTCATCATGTGGGTCACCAATCGTTTTGGTGAGAAAGAAATATGGCTCGTGGAGAATGTGCATTGATTACCGAGCACTGAATAAGATAACAATCAAAAATCATTATCCCCTTCCTCGCATAGATGATTTGTTAGATCAATTGAAAGAAGTTGTTTATTTTTCCAAGTTAGACTTGCATTGTGGATATCATCAGGTCAGAGTTGCAGAATAAGATGCATGGAAGACTACTTTCAAAACAAAGCAGGGATTATATGAGTGGTTGGTTATGCCTTTTCGCTTAACTAATGCTCCTGCTACTTTCATGAGAATAATGAATGATGTACTCAGACCTTTTCTTGATGATTTTGTTATTGTATATTTGGATGACATTCTAATATTTAGAAAAACGTGGGAAGAACATTTAAATCATGTTAAGCAGACACTAGATGTTTTGAAAGGAGAAAAACTTTATGTTAAACTCTCAAAATGTGAATTTTTCAAAACATATTTGAATTATTTGGGACATATAGTAGGGGTTGATGAATTGAAGATAGATCCCTCTAAGGTGGCAGCCATTGTAAAATGGCCTAAACCCAAATCTGCTACAGAAGTTAGGATCTTCTTAGGAACAACACAATATTGGAGAAAGTTCATTTATAACTTTTCCTTAATTGCAGCTCCCTTACATGCTTTAACAGGATTGAACAAGGTGTTTCAGTGGGGAGGCAAATGACATAAAGCCTTCGACACCTCGAAAGAAAAAATTAGTACAACACTAGTACTAGCACCACCTAATCTTCAAAGGCCCTTTGAGATCCAAATGGATGCCAATGACTATGCCATGGGAGCAGTGTTGACACAACATGGTAAACCCATATGTTATCATTCTAAAACATTTAATTCTGCAGTAGTTAACTATCCTACATATGATAAAGAATTTTATGCATTAGTACAGAGTGTGAAAAAGTGGAAACATTACTTAATGGGTAAAGAGGCAGTAATACATAATGATCATCAACCACTTCAATATCTACACTCCAAACAAAGTTGCAGCAATTAAGACACTATAGATGGATGGGTTTTCTACAACAGTTTCATTTAGTCATCAGATATAAAAGGGGCATACACAATAAAGTTGTAGATATGTTATCTAGACCCATTATAAATGCATCTACTATACTTAAGCATAAATTTGTGTTACATGATAGTTACATTGAAAAATATGCTCAAGATATAGAATTTAAAGATGTATATGCAACTCTAAATCAAGGAAAATAAGTAGAAGAATTTGACTATCATGTAAAGGACCAACTCCTATATCATCGCGGGAAACTATCCATTCCACAAACTAAAAGAGTAAAGATAATTCTAGAAGCACACACTTCTCTAATATTAGGTGACTTTGGGATAAGTAAAACAGTTGCACAGCTCCAAAGGTTTTGTTATTGGCCAAAAATGAATGAGGTAGTTTCTAGATATGTAAGAGGTGTACTATGTGTGCTAAAAGCAAGCCCAACAATAGAAAAATAGGTTTGCAAACTCCATTACTAGTTCCTTCTCATCCTTGGGAAATTGTTTCCATGGAATTTGTTGGAGGACTACCTAAATCTAGAAAAGGTCATGATTATCTGTATGTTGTTGTGGATAGGTTCAACAAAATGTGTGTTTTGATACCTTGTAATAAACCGATTACAGCTGAACAAACTACAAAACTATTCTTTCAACATGTATGGGTTCATTTTGGATTACCCACTTCCATTATATTTGATCGAGCTACCTAATTTGTGGGAAAGTTTTGGTCGAGTCTATGGGAACTGATCGACACCAAACTAAAGAAAAGCATAGCTTTTCATCCACAAACTGATGGCCAGACAGAAGTAGTCAATAGTACAGTTATCTAGTTGCTCATGGGATATTGTAGCAAGCATCCTAAGCTTTGGGATGAACATTTTTGTTATGTGAAGCATGCTTACAAACTGAGCCAAACATTCTTCCACACAGAGATCTCCTTTTGAGACTTGTTTTGGTTTCACACCAAGGTCTCCTTTGGATTTTTTCTTTGGTAAGGACATAACAGTTGAGGGACACAACAATGTTGACAAGGCAACTAGGTTCATTGAACAAATCCAAGAGATCCACCAGGCAGGACACGAACAACTAGAAAAGAGCTAGGCCAAATACAAGGCAAGGCATGACAAGCATTGGATGGAGCATAGTTTCCAAGTTGGTGATCAAGTCTGGCTGTATATCAGCAAGGATAGGATGCAAGGTGAAGGTAAAAAGCTAAATCCTATTAGGTTTGGGCCTTTCAAGATACTTGAGAAAATTGGTGAGAATGCTTTTTGTCTTGATCTACCAGATTACAGGCACATCTACTCTGTCGTAAATGCAGATAGCTTGATATTGTTTGAACCTTCAGTAATTAAGGATTCTAAAGAGTAGAGTCAATTGCCTTCCATGGATGACCTATTACCTGAATATCTTAATGAATTGCAAGAGGACACATTTCTGGACAGGAAGTTGAGAACGATGCGTAGGGGAGATGATGAATACCTTAGAATTGGGCTCAGTGGTTCAAAGCCAAGCAGTGCAAAATGGATAGAGATTGGACAAGTGAGACAATTGTACCCTCACTTAGTCAATGCTTGAAAACCAAATTTTGGTGGTCCAAAAGATCTTTTAGTGGGAAGGCCATGATCCGAATTGGATCCATGAAAATTATCAGAGTTATATGAATGTTTCAAATCATGACAGACTTCAAAATATTGTAAACAACGAGCTATTAGAAATAACCTTTGTATAATGGTAATTTGTAGCCAGCACAGAGCAACGAGGACCTTCAGTCAAAGCACGTTGACCATTACCCCATGGGGACTATGCATGGTGCAAAAAATGGCAGTTGGGATGCTCAAATCTAGAAATGGAGGCTATTTCTGATGCATGCTAATCATGCATCGCTGGGAAAAACCCCTCAAGAAGGAAAAGCCCTAAGTGCTCGGTCACAAGGGAAACCAGAAAACCATGGGAAAAGTGCTGAAACTGATAGGCGGGTTCCACGCTTCAAAGTCGGTGGAATATCGGAGGCATTTCTGGTGGTAAGCGAGTTTGTCAGAGGACCAAGGGATTCCATACGTTGAAGGATGCATGTCTAGCGGATGAGAGAGAAAAAACTGCTCTCATCACGGGCTAATAGTCAAGCAAGTCACCCATGCGATAAAATCGATAACCGTAGGATTTGGAGGCTCCAGATCTAACGATGGAGATAGCACCCAATGGGAAACTGGATTTGCTGGAAGAAAAGGCTGAGGCAATGAAATTTGAAGTCCGATTTGACTACTAAGCTGGTGGATGAATCATTTCATTGAGTAACTAAAGTAATGACCATTTGAGGATGAGCTGGCACTCAGTTTGTGAGGGGACAAGTGGCCACCTCCCTGTGATACGTTACACAATGGAGATGACGTGGAAGGAGGGGATTCCAAGCAGAGAGAGGTAGGCGATGAAAAGGGACGGAAGAGGAAGTGAACAATTAAGGGATGTATTGGCTTTAAGCCACGGACAGAAAAAGAGTACAGGGGAGATAGTGAGACAAAACAGAGAGTGAAGCAAGAACTAGAGAACAGAGAAGTCTAGCTGACTTGTAGAACTAAGGCAGCATCGAGCAGACATAATCAAGAGGGCTTGAGAGGTTCAAGCAATCCTTGTGAGGACATCTGTTGGGAACTGAGTACCAAATTGGAATCATCCCATTAAGACCAATTGAGGTTGAGAATTCGTAAGGAGGAGTCTGTGTACTCTACTGGCTTGGGGAATCCAAGAACCATCCTACTAAGCACCACCTATTTCAAGAAACTCAAATTGAGTTCCTCATTGTAAAAAATCTACTTAAAGAAACAATAAAGAAGGCCACCACTGAAAGTTGGACTAGGAGACGTAGCCCAGGAGCATTGGGTGAACTCCTTATTAAATTGTTGTGTTTTTGCATTCTTCTTGATGTGTTTCTCTTACTGCTTTCCAATTGGCTATGTATTTCGCAATATTATCGATCTGTTGCTTAAAATCACATAGGCACACACCAGCACATGAGTTTTTAATACCTTCATTAATTTTCTTGAGGTCACCTAGGGGTGATTTCAGATCACCAGAAAACTACAGTAATGTAGAATCCCTTCCCCCATCATGAAGTGGTAAATACTCAGTAGGAACCCTCTTAGCAATAATATCAGAATCCTCTTGGAGGAAGTTCCCAAAATAGGTCAATTCACGACATTTACATGGGAAGGGAAGACATTTGCTAAGAAATTTACTGCATAACATAAATAATTACTAAGAGGAATAAATATAAAAATAATGAGCAACAACCATAAACACATAAACAAAAATGTTTATCTAGGAAAACACCAAATCCAAGAAAAAACCCAACCTAATAAGATCTCATTAGCATTGGCCAAAACCGTGGTCAATCTGACCAAGTGAGCCTTCACCACTCACCTCCAGGTCTTGCATTACAATGAAGTCCTTCTAGCCTTTTATAAGCTCCATTACATAAAATACCACGGGCAGAATACTATGGGTGCACAATACCATGTGCCCCAAAACCATCACTGTTTAACCTGGTCAACTTTGACTCTATCCTAAGTCAAGTTTACCTAGCAATTTAGCCCCCTGAAACTTGACTTGGGGTTCCTTGACTAACTCCAGCCAAACCTGCTAAGTGAGACAATCCCACTCACTCTAGCTTTACCCCACTCAGAGTTTTTACCCAAGGTATTGATAACCCGACATCCCCCCTATCGCTCAGGTCTAACCCAAACTTTTCCAGTGATCACCAAGGGGTACGCATGCCTTACCAGGTCTTATAGTGGTATGCCCATTTACATGCAATAATTTTGACTTCATTAATTTTTTTTTGTTTATTGTTGCTGTGACTCTGATCCATCCTCTCTCAATTTAATTTGTTCAAAAACTTCTATCAAGCCGCTCCAACTACAAGCCCAACGAGAACCTCATAGATTCCAGAACTGGTGGCCTCACGTAGCAGAAAACGAGCAATTTTCGAAGCCGCATGAATCCCGAACAATTCGTCAGCATGTTCCAAACCGGTAAATATCACAAATGCACTGCGATCCCTGGTAGTTACGACACTATCTTCCGCACATTCTCCTCCAGGTTCTTTCGCATACAATTTTTCCACCATTACTTTACAGACCCAGATCTGTAAAAAGGTTGCATTGATCTCAGCAGGCACTATAAACCCCTGGCATCAAAGAATCCCTTTGAAGCCAATATCTGGCTCTGATACTAGTTGTTAAGAAATTTACTGCATAACATAAATACTTACTGAGAGGAATAAATATAAAAACAACCAACAACAACCATAAACACATAAACACGAACGTTTATCCGGGAAAACCCCAAATCTGGGGAAAAAACCCAACTTAATAAGATCTCATTATCATTGGTCAAAACCCTAGCCAATCCGACCAAGTGAGCCTTCACCACTCACCTCTAGGTCTTGCATTTCAATGAAGTCCTTCTAGCCTTTTATAAGCTCCATTACATATAATACCACGGGTATAATACTATGGGTGCACAATACCATGTGCCCCAAAACCATCATTGTTTAACCTGATCAACTTTGACTGTATCCTGAGTCAAGTTTACCTAACAACATTCTCCTCTAGATGTGGAACGGATATTATAGAACTCCACCAAAAACCAACCCATCTTTATCAACCACCGCAACACCTAAAGAACCCATCCCAAAAATGGTGAAATGAATTTTATGAAAAATAGAACATAAATCAAAGGTTCCTCATAGCTACAACATAGTTGATAGCTTATCCCAATCCCCATCAATTAAGTCAACATTGGAAGTCTTGCAAACAGGCCCAACCCAATAGAAAGCCTTGTTTTTTGTATGAAGCATAATCAATACTTTCGATTCTTGTTTAATGGATTTCAACTTGGATAACGCTACCTTGCATCTTCTATCAATAGTCACCTTCCACATTCTTGTCACAATCCAGAATATCAATATCCATCGTTGCATAATTGATGAAGGATCATCTACATGTATTATGTCCAAAACAGTTTGGCGAAAACTTGGATCTCTCGAATTCAAACCATCTAACATCACTCTCAGAGAACATAATAGGCACCATTCTACCCCTGTAGGCCTATTCTAAGACATTTTAGTGGAACTCACTAGTAAAAATTTTCTCATTGACATAGAAGTCCTCGACGCATAGTTGGATTACAATATCCTTCTTGGTTGAAGTTACTTGTATGCAATGACAGTAATGGAATGTTTTGTTTTCAGGATAATGATGTTCCCAAATGATGGGAAATTTTTTATGGTTGACCAACTCACATACTATGAGAAGAAGATATCCACCACCCTTGATGGGTGTGCTACCTTTCATAGGATCTTCCCCTAAGTTGATCACAACCTTCACTAAATTCAGACCTAAACAATTTAAACCATCTACACTGCTCGGTACATACCTTGGAGACCCCGCTTTTCTAGAGGCTATTTCTGTAGCCACAGGAGCTCTGTTGTGCATGATGATTTCATCAAACAACCCCTAGAGTCAAGAACAAGTTCTAGACACCACAAGTACTGCAACTATTGATTCTATGTTCCTACCATATACTATCACCCAAATACCCTTCTTATACCCTCCAAAGGGTTTTTTCTCGCACCAAGTTATCGAAACACTCATGCTGCAAAATATGACTCTCGTGATATCAATTTGGTATCTTTCCCCTCAGGCCATTTCAAAAAACATAGGTATCACCTCGATAACCAACATTCTTGTAGCCCCTCCTTGGGAAACAACACTAAAACGAGCAATGGATGCATCGACACCAACTGATGCCAACAAGAGGGATAAGAAAAAAGACAAGAAGGGGGAAGCCTCAAACTCTTCCTCATCCAGAGTACCTCTACCTTGTGCTTTGTTTGAAGTAGGTGAACACCTTACCAATATGTACCCCTAGTTAGAGGAGTTAAAAGATCTTCTACATGCCCCAAAAATGCCACTGACCCCACCTCCACCTGCTAGAGAGAAATTCACACTAGCATGCAATAAGGCATGACACACTAACCATGCATGCACTATATGCATGATGAACGAGCATTACACATATTATTTTCTTGAAATCCCTCATTATCGAGATGCATTTTGTGCACTTGCTTAAGCTAATATTGTGGCTCCATCACTTGCTTCCACTCTATTGGTAGATGATGGACCCAAAACCACATTTTGTGTTTTTGAGGAAGAAACTTCATGCTCATATTCCCCTTACACCCATCGTCATGCAACCTCACACCAAATGAGGAGGCAACCAAAACTAGTGATACCTCAACCTACCTTGACATGCACCCTATGTGATGAACCAAAAAATTTGATTAACTAGTGTCCCGAGTCACGGCCACATAGGAAATGGTAGCCGACTCCCTAAGTTCTCCCTAGAAACATACTCATGCACAAATGTCATAGTTTCCAAATTTGTATGCAAAACCATCATACTCAGTTTTTCCTATCCATTCCCCGATTCTGCGAAAAATTGGATTTTATGTGCCAATTCATTGTTGACAGCTCAACATTTGTCCAAATAGATACCTAATCCATGGATAACACCACACTAGCGAGGGGTGATGGATCCAAGACCATCTGATGTGTGTTTGAGGAAAAATCATTGTCGGTGATTCATCCAGCCAACCATCACCATGTTACTTCTACCTTCAATGAGGATTTAGAAGGATGGAAAAATGACCTCTCGCATTATTGTCAAATCCTCCCCACACATGCCTCCTATGTCACAAACCCGCCCATCTAGTTAATCAATGTCAGGAATTGGGCAAGATTAGAGACATATTTCTCTTGCTGGGCCATATTCCTCAACCTACTAGCTCAAATCAAGCTAGATGTTCATGTAATCATTATGACATTTTCTCCCAAGCATATCATATGTGGAATTTCCAATACCTTCCATTTTTTTGAACAACAAGAGAAGCATTGAGACAAATCGCCATTGGGGAAAAAAAACACGTCGACACTAAGATCCTGAAGTAGTCAACACTTATAAATGATCCATATCATGACTCCAACCACACGTTTTCATCTCGTGCTATGGATGATGCTAACACCTACACCATTTATCATATTAGCACTAGTTCTATGTGTAATATTTGCGCCAACAGATTTCATAGTTCTGAAACATGTCCTATGTTACAAACATTTAGAAAACCTAGGATTTGGCACTCGCAAGTTCACCATATCCTTGAACACTAGCCTCACATGGAGGAGGATGCTTTGGCTCCTAAGATTCCAACATGGTCATAGGAAATTTTTCTCACTCATTATCAATCTGCCATTAGAGAGATTCTACCACCACCTAAAGTTGACGACACACAACATCACATATGATTCATTTCCTCTTTTGTAGGAACCTTGATTCGTGTTATCGTCTCATCATTTTTTGGTGTCGATACTTATAAACCCACCATCATGGTGGTACCATCACAGACGTTGCAAACCCATCCCATACTCACATTGTCAACTTCACTGAGTTCTATGATATCATCCACTAAATCATATTCTCACTTGTCTACCAGCACAATTAGGCCCAAACTCCACCCTATAGCCCTGCACAACCCAATTCAATATTATATAATATTTTTCACTTAGAAAAAGATATTCTAGAGGCTAAGAAGGAACCTGAATGTCCATGGGACACCATGCATTACTGTTCATTCTTTCTACCTAAAATATCAATTATGCCTATTGATGGACTAAGCCATGATATTTTCACAATAGAATCAAAAGATTTACTACCACCATGATAGCTAGATTGGTTTAAAAATCCCATCCCAACACTACATGCATTCAAGGAGGCAAACATGTCAAATATATCACCTACCATTAAGGTCAATATTTCAAACAAACCTGGCAAAGTCAAAGAGATGTCATTGGCAATAGCATGGTCCCCAGAGGACGTGGCCTCATACAAAGCCCTATTCCAAGAATATAGGGATCTCTTTGGATGGAATTATTTTGAAATGCTAGGCATCAATGCCACCATCATGGAGCATGTTAAAATTTAGGTACTAGAGGACAATTGGTTCCCTAAGGCTTTGATCTTTGGCCTAGGGAAAAGTTTCCAAATTTATTTGTACTTTTCTCCTAAAGTGACTTTATAAGTGGTAAAGTCAATTTAATTTAAAAGTGATGGTAAAGTTACAATCTAATTGAAGGTGAGTTTATTAAAGCAAATGATGAATTAGAAAGTGAAAAAGTGACTATGTAAATAAACGACTAAGTGGGTCTTTATTTAAGTGGGTGAGTTAAAAAGTAGAATGTGAGAATTAAATGCACATTTATTCTCATCATTAGATCTAAATGAATATCAGCCATTAGATCTTAGTGCAACACAAAAGGTCATTTAGGGAGTAAAAGGAGAAGAGAAGAGAAAAAGATCAATTCCTTCTTTCATGAGAATTTGAGAGAAAGAGAAGAGAGAGAAAGGACAAAATTTATGAGCATTGAGGAAGTCAAGGAGAGTAGCAAGAATAAATTTAAGAAAATTTGGGTAGTAGCATTTCTTGGCACGCATCCCAAGGAAAAACTGTATAGTAGGAGAAAGGCACAAAAATCGAGTAAGAGGGACAACAACAAGGGCACAAATTTCGAGGCAAGTTTTGGGCACAATTTTTGAAGCAACTGTACTGCTGAAATCTGTATGGTTTGTACAATTCATACAATAGGTTACGGGAACAATTTTCAAGGCAAGTTGTACAACATTTAATGTTATTTTATTGCTGGAAAATTTTCTGTTTTGGTAGTTTACTGATTGGCATGATTTTCAACGCAGAGTTCAAGAATGGAAATCGAGATAAGTTGTAATTTTTGGTTGCTGGAATTTTTACTATGTATTTTAGTTTCTCTGTAAAAGAATTTTCAGAAATAAGGAATAGCTCTCAAAGTGGTTTTCCCCAAGAGTTGTAGGGGGAGTTTTCGAGAGTCACATTGAGCAAAAATCATTGTGTTATTTTTTGTGTGTAGCTATCATAATTTTGTTGTGTTTTATTTCTACAATTTCAGTAGTTGCAGAATCTCTAAACTTATGTTTTTAGAAAATATTTTCATTTCTAGATTTTAGAATTTTTATCATGCTTGGATTTAAAGCTAAATGCATGGAGTGATAAAGAAAATTAATAAATGGAGTGGGGGTTGAAATTCTTCATGGTATGAGAGCTTGGTTGGCTGAAAAGTGCAGTTTGGGACAACAGAGTGAAAATTATAGCAAGTTTATTTTTACACAGAAAATAGAAACCTTTGCCACATATTTGAAAATTTCAGTTTGATATGACAGTGAAACATGTATTTTGGTTTGAGAGTTGAAGATAGGTTGGATGGATAGAACAACTATAGTGCATGGAATGAGAGAATACACAACATATTTGAGGAAGCATAAGTCTCGGGCATTATAGTAAATACCACACAAAACCCAGTAGCAGTACCTGATGAACCTGTAAAATTGGCAGAGTTTAACAAAAAGAATGCTAAGGTAAAAGGATTGATTCTGGAAGGAGTCAAATATCATGTCAATCCTCATGTAAGAGGAAAGACTTATGCACATGAGATGTGGATAGCCTTGACCAGTCTTTACCAAAGCTCAACTAAAAACAGAAAAATGGTCCGAAAGGGTAAATTGAAGCCATTAAAATGGCTAAGACTATTAATGCTACAACATACCTCACAAAGATCACTTCAGTGAGAGATGAGTTGGAAGTTGTAGGTGAGATCATTTCACCCACTGAGTTGGTGATGATTGATTTGAATGGTCTTCCCAAGACATGGGAGAATTTTGTGGATGGAATTGTTGCACAAGAAAACCTTCCCAAATGGGAGAGGTTGTAGGATTATTGCATTTAGAATGAGATCATAAAGAACCATCTTGGGGCAGCAAAACAAGTGGAGGAGGATGACAATGTGGCATTTTTAGCATGAGGAAAGAAGGGAAAAGAAAATAAGTAATCTTCCTATAGTGGAGGCAAATGAAAAGGTAAAAGCAAGCAAGAGAACAAGGAGAAGGATTATTCCAAAGTCAAATGTTCGAATTATCAAAAGTTCGAACACTATGTCGTTGTGTGTCCGAAGAAGAAGAACAAGAAAGGGAGAGACAAACCCATGGAATCTTCTGCAGAGATAAAGAGCTTCTCAGAGAGATTTGAAAATGAGTTTGGGTTCATAGCTTATGAGGCCACTAGTGCAGGATCACCTACCATATCGGTTCAAAAGGAATGTGCACTCTCCACCACTAGTAGAGCATCCTCTAGCATCTAGTATGTTGATAGTAGTTCTTCCCGTCACATGACAAGAGTCAGAGAGTACTTCTCAGAGCTTTCAGAGGATGATACTGATATGGAGGTAGTACTTGGTGATGGAATCATGGTAAGATTAGTTGGCATGGGGACATTGATGTTTGATAGGGGATCCAAACCTCCCTTCAATGTGTCAAATGTTCTATATGTGCCTAGAATGAAAAAGAGCATGATATCTATCTTAGCACTTAAGGATAGAGGGTATGATGTGTTGTTCAGGAGAGGGTGGGAGCTTATATATCCTAGGGGAACTCTAGCTTCTTCATTTAGAGTGATTTGTGTGAGCCATGCCAAGGTGTACAAGTTCTCATTCCAACCCCTGATGGCATTGACTAGAAGCACCCGAGATAGGACTGACAACAAATCTAGTAGTTCAAAGTCGTGTCAGATTTGGCACCGTAGGATGGGGCACATGTATCATGGGGCCTCAAGTAAATTGCAGGAGATCACTATTGGTGTGCGACATTTTATTTCTAACCACCTTGATGTATGCACAGGATGTGCTATGGGGAAGTTTTCCAGATCCCCTTTTCCCAATAGTGATAGTAGAGTGACAGGGATCCTTGACTTCATTCATGCTTATGTGAGTGGTCGTTTGTCTCATGTATGCTTGAATGGCTATGGGTACTATGTTTTATTCATTTATGACCGCTCTAGGAAGACCTAGATTTGTTTCTTGAAGACAAAGAGTGAGGTCTTCAAGCAGTTTCCAAAGTACAAAGCTCTTGTGGAGATCTAGATAGCTAGGAAGATGAAGGTCCCCAGGTCGGAAAATGGAGGGGAAATTACACTTAGTGAGTTTTTTTATTTTTGGGCTGAGGCAAGCATTCAGAGGGAGTTCACAGTTCCTTACAAACCCCGGTAGAATGGGGTTGCAGAGAGGAAGAATAGATCCATTGTAGGGGCTACCAAAGCCATGATTCATGATCATGTGTTACCTTTATTTCAGTGGGAAGAGGCCTACAACACTATTGTGTACTTGTAGAACAAGAGTCCACATCGTTTCTTGGGGAATGTGACTCTGGAGGAGGATTTTTTTGGGAGAAGCCTGATGTTGGGCACTTTTGTATATTTGGGTGCCTTACATATTCCTATGTCCCCAAGGAGAAAAGGACCAAGCTAGAGCCCACTGTAGACAAGGTAATCTTTGTGGGTTATAGCAAGACCTCGAAAGCTTATTGGATTTACATTCATGTGCAGAGGAAAGTGGTTGTCAAGCGGGATGTGAAGTTCATGGGAGTTAGACTATCCCAAGTCACCAGATCCTCAAGAGAAGCTGAGTCAGTCATAGGGATCCAGTAGCCAAGGATCAAGAGGTACATCAATTATAGTGTCAGGAACATTAGTGAGCAGTTCCTCTTAGAGTTAGGTGGGTGGTTCTTCAGGTAACATGTAGGGCAGTCCACATAGCAGTTCACATAGTAATCCACTAATGGACAGTTTGCATGGTACTTTAGCATCTACAGGCACAGTTTCAGGCATGAGGTCAGTTGACAAGCCTTCAAGAGTTTAGGTTTATAATGATGATGAGGATTCTTTCACTCTAGTGAGAGAAATATGCTTAGGGAAGAGGAAGCCCAAGTGACTTCAAGATACCTTGCATGAGGTCACATCAGTTGTTAGGAAAAAGAGATAGGTTAGAGAGAGTAAACCACCAGAGTGGTTTTGTAGTTACATGGCATTGATAACAAGCATTGTTGACTTCCATCCTTCTAGTGATAAGGAGGCAGCCAACCAACAGGTCTAGAGAGAGGCCATGATGGAGGAGTATTATTCTATTATGAAGAACAATGTTTGGGAGGTAGTACCAAGGCCTGAAGGTAAACTAGTCGTTACTTCCATATGGCTCTACAAGATAAATGATGTTGCAGATGGAAGAATCAAGAAGTTTAAGGCTCGATTTGTGGTGGGAGGTTTCTCACAAGTAGAGGGAGTTGACTATGAGGAGACCTTTGCTTCCGTATCTTGGTAGACATTTATTAGCTCCATTATATCGATTGCAGTAGAGATGGATTGAAAGATCCTCCAGAAGGATGTGAAGACTGCATTTCTCAATGGCTTCATTCAAGAGGAGGTTTATATTGAGAAGCCACAGGGCTTTGAGGTGCATGGGAAGGAGTCCCATGTATGCAGATTGAAAAATGCATTATGTGGCCTCAAGCAAGATCCTAGAGTTTGGTACTCAAGGATTGATACATACTTGCAGCAGTTGGGTTTCACAAAGAGTGAGGTTGATCTGAACTTATACTTCATTGTGGTGGGCAAGGAGCCTCTCATTCTGGTGTTGTATGTTTATGACTTTGATCATCACTGGTGCAGAGAGACTCATTAAGGGCCGCAAGAGAGATCTTGCTTCAGAGTTTGAGATGAAGGATATTAGCTTGATGCCTTATTTTCTGGGATTGGAGGTGTGCCAGGAGGAGGGTTATTTCTTCCTGGGACAAGGGATGTACATTGTGGATATTTTTAGAAAATTTCACATGGAGGACTGCAAACCCATGTCTACACCTATGACCACTAACATGAAGAAGATTCATGCTTCTGATTCCGAGTTGGTGGATCCTACTCTACACAGACATCTGATTGGTAAATTTATGTATTTGGTCAACACTCAACCAAATATATGTTTAGCAGTTAACACTATGAGTCAGTTCATGTGTGAGCCAAGGAGAGTGCACTGGGAGGCTGCAAAACACATTCTTCGTTACTTGTAGGGGACTGTGGATTTTGTTCTGGATTATAGATAGTGTGATGGAGTGAGATTGGCAAGGTACATGGATTCAGATTGGGCAGGTTGTGCTTCAGATAGGAATATTAATTCCAGTTGTTCTTTTGGGTTGGGTTCGATAGTTGTGTCATGGATCATCTGGAAACAATAGTCAGTTCCATTGAGCTTAGCTAAGGTAGAGTATATGGCTACCTGTTTGGCTAGTTGTGAGGCCATATGGCTTCACAAGATGTTGATTGATCTATTTGGTCAGACATTGAGACCTTCAATAATTTATTGTCATAATCAGGGTTGCATAAAACTCATGGATAATCTAGTTTTTCATGATATGTCAAAGCATATTGAGATCAAGTATCATTTCATTAGAGATTATGTACAAAAGGGAGTTGTCAAGCTCGAGTACATTTCCAAAAATGAGCAGGTACAAAACATTTTCACCAAAGCCTTACCATGGGTCAAGCATGTCTACTACAGAGACAAGATGGGAGTGGTGACGAACACTTTCCTCAATAAAAGGGAGTGTTAAAATTTGGGTTACCAAAGGACAAGTGGTTCCCTAAGGCTTTCATCTTTGGTCTAGGGAAAAGTGTCCAAATTTATTTTTACTTTTCTCCTAAAGTGACTTTATAAGTGGTAAAGGCAATTTAATTTAAAAGTGACTCTATAAGTCACAAATTTACATTCTAATTTAAAATTGACTTTATTAAATTCAATGAAGAATGAAGAATTAGAAAGTAAAAAATTGACGATGAAAATAAAAGGCTAAGTGGGTGTTTATTTAAGTGGGTGCGTTAAAAAATAGAAAGTGAGAATTAAATGCACATTTAGTCTCATCCCTAGATCTAAATGAATCTCATCCATTAGATCTTAGGGTCACCAAAAAGGTCATTTAGAGAGTAAAAGGAGAAGAGAAGAGAAACACATCAATTCATTCTTTCATGAGCATTTGAGAGAAAGAGAAGAGAGAGCAAGGAGAAAATTTCTAAGCAATGAGGAAGTGAAAGAGAGTAGCAAGAAATCATTTCAGTAAATCTGGGCAGCAACATTTATTGGCATCCATCCTAAAGAAAAATCATATAGTAGGAGAAAGGCACAAAAATCGAGGAAGAGGGAAAATAGCAAGGGCACAAATTTTGAGGCAAGTTTTGGGCACGATTTTCAAGGTAGTCATATTGTTGAAATCCGTACATTATGCACAGAATATTCTGGGCACAATTTTCCAGGCAATTCGTACAACACTTAATGTTTTTTTATTGCTGGAAAAATTTATGTTTCGGCAATTTGCTAGGAAGATTTCAAGCACACAAATCGAGATAAGTTGTAATTTGTGGTTGTTGTAATTTTTAATGTATAGTTTAGTTTCTCTGTAAAAGCCTTTTCAAAAATAAATAAGAGCTCTCAAACTTATTTTCCCCAAGAGTTGTAGGGGGGTTTTTCCAGGGTCACATTGACCAAAAATCACTCTGTTATTTTCTATGTGTGCTTGTCATAATTTTTCTGTGTTTTATTTCTGCAATTACAGCAGTTGTGAAATCTCTGAATTTGTGTTTTTAGAAAATATTTTCATTTTCAGATTTTAGAATTTTTATCATGCTTGGATTTAAAACTAAATGCATGGAGTGATAAGGAAAACTAATAACCATAGTGGGGTTGAAATTCTTCAGAGCACCATATTGACACATGGCCTTATGCCCACCCTGTTAGGCAAAAGAAACATCAACTTCATCCTTCTAAAGCAAATGAAATCAAACAAGAAATTGACAAGATCCATAAGTTGGTTTCATTTATCCTATCACTCACACTTCTTGGGTTTCCAACCCTGTACCCATCATGAAAAAGCAGGGCATCATTCGTGTCTATATTGATTTTCGCAATCTAAATAAAGCATGTCCCAAAGAGAATTACCTACATCATTCATGGATGGGTTCTCTAGGTATAACTAGATTTAGATCCGCCATACGAATCAATGTAAAAGAACTTTCACAACCCCATGGGGCACATTTTCATACCGAATCATGGTCTGAAAGATGTTGGTGCCACCTTCCAACATGCCATGAATTATATCCTCCACAATTTCGCTAATCGCATCCTCACTTATTTGGATGACCTCATTGTATGATCCAAGAAGAACATCGATCATTTGGAGGATCTGTACCTAGTGTTTCATAGATGTTGACAACACGACCTATGGTTGAACCCTATCAAGTGTGTCTTTTGCACCAACGCAGGAGGACTACTGCGATTCATTTTTTCCCAGCAAGGTATTAGAGTTGACCCTCTCAATGTCAAGGCCATTTGTAACATACCACCTCTAAAAACGTTAAAGTAGTTACAAAGCTTACAGGGTAAGGCCAACTCTACGATGCTTTGTTCTTGACTACACACTTGTGGACATGGCTTCGTATGCCTTATTCATCAAGACATTCCCTTTCACTAGGATGAGAAGGAACAAAAATCATTCGAAGCATTAAAAGATGCATTATCTCAAGCTCCATTGATTATCCCTCCTGGCCACAATAAATACTATACTCTTTACCTATTAGCATCTGAGATTTCCATCGTTGGGGTATTAGTCCAAGAAGGACCAGATAATAGAGAACATGTAATATATTACATGAGCGATATTCTCTCTGGGCCTTCCTTGAAGTATGATCCAGCCGTGAAAACAACCTTAGCCCTTGTACACTCAGTATGAAAGCCTCAACATTGTATAATCTTAGAGACCACCATCATAATAGAAAAAATCAACCCCATGAGATATTTTGTCACTCGTTGTATGATGAACCACAAATACACTTGATGGTTAGTTATCCTACAATAATTTGACCTGCAATTTTCTTCCCTCAATAGAAAGAAGGTGCTTATCCTCGCTGAGTTCATCAGAGATCTCCATACAGAGACCCAATGGTTCCCCATTAATGATGTCTTCCCTATTGAACATATGTTCTTTGTATCAACTAATGAACCTTGGCACAACAATATCCTCCTCTTCCTACTAACTTAAAACTTCTATTGTCAAGTCATCGACACCATCCTGCATCAATTCCTTACCCTCAAACAAGCATAGCAAGTCTTAAATGATTTCCACCATGAAGCATGCAACGACCACATCTCAGTAATGGTTACCACTCAGAAAATCCTCTGTGTCAATTATTTCTGGCTCACCTTGCTCCATGATTGTATTCAAGCAGTCAGAAGACGTGAGTGGTGCCAAAGATATGCTTATAAGGTGTAAGCTCCATTGGCTTCCCTATACTGAGTCATTGTCACTGGCCCCTTCTATAAATGGGGCATCAACTTCATGACCTACAATCTCAATCTTCAGGCAACCATAAGTATATTGTGGTTGACGTCAGTTACTTCACCAAATGGGACAAAACCATGGCCATGTATAATAACACCACTGAAACTGTTGCACTGTTCTTCTTTAACCATGTCATAGCATGGTTCGATGTTCACAAGGAGTCGGTATCCAATCATGGCAAAATTTTCGAGAATGAGATATTCCAAGAGTTATCCCAACACTTTGGTTTCTCTCATGAGTTTTCTTCTCTATACTACCCTCAGTCCAATGCCCAAGTAGAAGTTGTCAACAAATTTCTCAAAGAAATGTTGTAGCGTATGGTGAACAACCATAAAACTAATTGGCACCACATGGTGTAGAAAGACTGAAAGAAAGGAAAGCCCAAAAATGGTAAGGATAAAGAGGCATATTATTCTAACCATGGTAATTAAAAACTTGGCTATGTGACATGCCTCAAATATATGAAAAAGAGACATTATAAAAGTTAGTGTCCATATAATAAGAAATGGAAGGGAAAGAGTGAAAAACCTACTAGTAGAGTGGTTGAGTGAGCATGTGCATTAGGGAAAACAACACGTGAACATTATCTATGATTTCTTTCTTGTCTAACGACACCATGTGTCATGTTAGTTGGGATGTGGAGATGGGAACAATTTGTCACATTACCTTCAATAGGGATGGTTTTTTGCTTGTCTAACAACACCATGTGTCATGTTAATTGGGATGTGGAGATGGGAACAACTTTTAACACACTACCTTCAATAGGGAGATGACATGATCTTCAAAGTTAAAACTCACTTATGGACACTCTTTATCTCTCTCAATCATGCTAAATATTCATAGTGTGATGATCGCAAAAGATAAAACATATGGTAAGATGGGTATCCTTGATTCACAATAAAACCTTAAAAGGAAAAAACCAAATATACTTGATAGGCTTGATAAAATATGAAGTTTTTGATTCACAATCAAAATTTAAAGGAAAAAACCAAGCATACTTGATAGGCATACAATATGGATACATCTACTAAATTTAGTACCATACCGATTCATTATCTCAATGACAAATTTATTCATTTTTAATTATCTATGTTTTATTTTATATAAATTTGGTTCCTTCATTATTTTGTATATGAATTACTACCCATTATTCAAATTTGGATTCTTAACTATTTTATACATGAATTACTACCCATTATTCAAATCATTAAAAAGAATATAAAACATCTCAATAACCAAATGTAACCATTTCACTACAAATGAATTTAATTCATTAAAAATAATACAAAGAACATGAGATGGTTACCAAAAAAATATAAAACACATAATTTCTCTAATATGATTTTTACCAAAAAATATCTCTTATTCGATTTAAAACATCCCAATAACCAAATGTAACATTTCACTAAAATTAAATTTAATTCATTAAAAATAATGAAAAGTGTCCCAATAACCATACTACAAATGAATTTACTTCTAACATCATGTCTTCAGACTTTACAATTGAAATAAACTAACAAAACATAAACAAAAAGACTTGCAACACAAGCCACTAGTTTTCCTGCTTGTTATGTATCTATAATAAGCTTGGGAAGCAAGACCCAAGAGGGCTTTAATAAGCGGAATCTGAAATTCATTGATCAAGGAGACTGCTTTTGTAAACTGACAGGTCGTTAAAGATCCACAGTTTCAGGAAACACTCCTCATATGGATTCATCCGCAACCTCTATCAATTCATCCATGGTTGCTTTAAGATTAGGACTCTCTAACAACCTAAGGTATGATTTCAAGGCATATCATTTTTTGGAAAAGTCAAGCTGTACTCTATTCTGTCGATGCATTCAAAATGGAGCATTGGGATTTAGGAACTAAGAGTAACCCTCTGATAAGTCAGGCTTTGGTGAATATAAAGGTTTTACCTTATTATCTATATTTTGACCAAATAATAAAATAGGGTTTTATGTACATGACTTTACTTTCTTCCCTGACATTTTCTTGCTAGTGTCCACTTTTACAAAACATGAGTGATTAGGAAAGTGAAGCTTCTCTTTCTTGCCTATGATCCTTTTAGCCTCTACATCATATGCCTTGGTAGCCTCCTCTACCGTATTAAACGTTCCAAGCCAAGTTGTAATGCCCTTTCTTGGATATCAAACATCCATAGCCCATCTTCCCTTTGGATGCCACTTGATACCACTGTACAAAGTTTTACTCTTCCTCTCGGTACTTTTGGCTGAGGAATATTTGAAATCCTTCGGAGGAGGAATCTGGAAATCCTTCAAAGGAGGAATCGCCTCATTTTCAACACCTTTAAAACCCAACAAGAGTCAAAATAACATAAAAAAGAAATAGAAATAGAAATTTCTTAAATGTAGAGAGTTCGTTAATAGTCATAGCTCACTAGAAGAAAATTCATGCTTGAAGTTGAAAATATTCAATTTTTTTACTTATATTCATCAACCTAATTTTTCAACCCAAACTTATGAAAAATTTTAGAAGGACTACACACCGTTTTCCTCTTTGTAGAATCTTGATATTGAATCTATCATATCTCTGTAATTGCAGATCTCCAAGGTCTAAAATTTCTTCCCGTGGTAGCGTTCTGAGTCCTCTTTCCACTTCCACCAGTTTGATCAACATTGGATTCTCCAAGAAAGAGTTATGCATAATCTCCCAAGATGACATGATTATATAATTTTTCAGTAGAGTGAACTTGTACAATGTTCCACATGCCAATTTTTCGACCTTTGGATCTAAAAATGATATACAAAAAACTATATTGCGTCCTCTTTCTATAATTTCTTAGGAAATTTCAATCAGAGAGAAAGTTATGATGATTTTCCCATGGTCACTTGTTTGGAATGTATTTCGGGAGTCTGGAAAAACCCTAACTTCCTCAGATCATATCTCCAAAAATATAGCAAGACAGGATCTGAAATTCAGGCCCAAGGTTTAGAATGATTTCACATAAAATGGGTTTTTTTCTTAGCTTCTGAAAATTCGTAGAGAAATAGTTATAGTGAAAATTCCATGATGACCTGTTTGGAGCAGTGAAACCATAGAATCCAAACCTCTTATACCAAATGTTAAGAAACTAGCTCACGAAAAGATAGAAACGATAGATCAACGACTTCAAAATCAGCCTCTTCATGGGGGAAACCTCCTTTAAGTTACACAAATGAATAATTATTGGATTATACAAATGAAAAAACCTCCTTTATATATATAGGAGTCTAAGGGGTCACAATATAATCAAAACCCACATAAAAATAATAATATAAGCGCACAACAATAACAATAAGGGCTACAATGACAATAGTAATGGGGGAATCACTATTATTATAGGGACCTAACACAAAGGTTCTTTCACAGAATGCATGCGTCAAATTGTTGGTGAAGTACATCTATCTAT
>APFE030303014.1:79479-87620 GCA_000404065.3 Pinus taeda
GCTCAATAGTAGCAATAATTTTAACATCCAAACATGGCTAACCCACCTAACATTGCTAAGAAAAAAGGAAAGAACAAGCCAAATGTGGAGCTTGGATAGGGGGAAACAATCAACTACAACGTTCAGGGGCATCGGTGAGGGGAAACCCCAACTGAAATATAAGCCATGGATAGACCAATAATAACCCACAAAGGAAAAACATGAACCTCAGGTTATAGACTAATCATACTTGTGTCATCTGCGGGGAATATTAATAGTCATTACACCCATCACTACCCTAAAATCCCTTAGTTGATAAGGATGAAAGATACTAAGGAGTAGGGGGGGAAACCAACAAACTATAGTACTGTAGAATCCCTTCCCCCATCAGGGAGTGGTAAATACTCAGCACGAACCCTCTTAGCAACAATATCAGAATCCTCTTGGGGGATGTTCCCAAAATACATCAAGTCACGACATTTACATGGGAAGGGAATATATTCTCCAATAGATGTGGAACTTATATTATGGAACTCCACTAGAAACCAATCGATCCATATTGGCCACCGCAACGCCTATAGAACCAATCCTAAAAATGGTGAAAGGAATATTATGGCAAATAGAACATAACTCAAAGGTTTCTCATAGCTACAACATAGTCGATCACTTATCTCAATCCCCATCAGTTATGTTGACATTGGAAGTCTTGCAAATAGGCCCAAGCCAATGGAAAGCCTTATTTCTCATATCAAGTGTAATCAATCCATTCGTTTCTTGTTTAACGACTTTCAACTTGGATAAGGCTACCTTGCATCTTCCATCGATAGTCGCCTTCCACATTTTGGTCACAATTCGAAATATCAACATCCATCGTTGCATAGTTGGTGAAGGATCATATACATGTATTATGTCCAAAATAGTTTGGTGAAAACTTAGATCTCTCAAATTCAAACCATCTGACATCACTTTGAAATAACATGAAGGGCACAATTCTACCCCCATAGGCCTATTCAAAGACATGTTGGTGAAACTCACCGATAAAACTTTGCTCATTGACATAGAAGTCTCGGACGCATAGTTGGATTACAATATCCTTCTTGGCTGAAGTTACATGTATCCAATGATAGTAATGGAATGTTTTGTATTCAAGATAATGTTGTTCCTTCATGATGGGAAATTTTTTATGGTTGACCAACTCACATACTATGAGAAGAAGATATCCACCACCTTTTATGGGTGTGCTACCTTTCGTAGGATCTTCCGCTAAGTTGATCACAACCTTCACTAAATTCAGACCTAAACAATTTAAACCATCAACAGTCCTCGGTACATACCTTGGGGATGGCCCTTTGTTAGAGGCCATTCTTGTAGCCATAGTAGCTCCAGTGTGCATGATGAGTTCATCAAACACCCCCTAGAGTCAAGAACCAATTCCAGACACCACAAGTGTTGAAACTACTAATTATATATTCGTACCATATGTTATCACCCAAAAACCCTTCTTATACCCTCCACCAGGTTTTGTCTCGCACCAAGTTATCGAAACACTCACGCTATAAAATATGGCTCTCATGGTATTGGTTTGGTATTTGGCCCCTTAGGCCATGCTAGAAAACTTAGGTATCACCTCGATAACCATCATTCTTGTAGCCCCTCCTCAAGAAACAACCTCAAAATGAGCAATGCTTGCATCGACATTAGTTGATGGAACCAAGAGGGACAATAAAAAAGGCAAGAAGGGGGAAGCCTCAAACTCTTCCTCATCCAGAGGACCTATACCTCGTACTTTGTCTGAAGTAGGTGGACACCTTACCAATATGTACCCCTAGTTAGAGGAGTTAAAAGATCTTTTACATGCCCCAAAAATGCCACTGACCCCACCTCTACTTGCCAGAGAGAAGGCCACACCAACATGAAATAAGGCATGACACACTAACCATGCATGCACTATATGCATGAAGAACGAGCATTAAACATATTATTTTCCCGAAATCTCTTAATATCGAGATGCATTGAGTGGAATTTCTTAAGCTAATATTGTGGCTCCATCACTTGTTGGCACTCTTTTGGTAGATGATGGATCCAAAACCATATATTTTGTTTTTAGGAAGAAACTTCATGCTCATATTCCCCTTACACCCATCGTCATGCAACCTCCCACCAAACGGGGAGGCAACGAAAATTAGTGATACCTCAACTTACCTTCACATGCACCTTATGCAATGAACCAAAACATTTGTTTAACCAGTGTCCCGAGTTACGAACACATAGGAAATGGTACTTGACTCCCCAAGTTGTCCCTAGCAACAGACTCAGGCACAAATGTCATAGTTTCCACATTTGTACACAAAACCATCATACTCAGTTTTTCCCAACCCTTCCCTGATTCTGCGAAACATTGGATTTTATGTGCCAATTCATCGCTGACAACTCAAAATTTTTCCAAATAGATACCCAATCCCTAGATAACACCACAATAGTGAGGGATGATAGATCCAAGACCATCTTATGTGTGTTTGAGGAAAAATCATTGCCTGTGATTCGTCCAGCCAACCATCACCATGCTACCTCCTACCCTCAGTGAGGATTTAGAAGGATGGCAAAATGACCTCTGGCATTATTGTCAAAGCCTCCCCGCACATGCACCCTATGTGACAAACCTGCCCATCTAGTGAATCAATGTTGGGAACTAGGCAAGATTAGAGACATTTTCTCCCTAGCACATCATATGTAGAATTTCCAATACCTTCCATATTATTGTTGGAAATAGGAACAAGAAATGCTAAAAATAGCATTTTTATAAATAGCATTTCAGGTACCAGTGTTGGACATAGCAAAAAAGAATGAAAAATGGAAATGCTAAAAATAGCATTGCTATAAATAGTATTTTGGGATACATTCCAGTTTTAGTTAGTCCCTGAACTAAAATTGAGAATTAAAATTCGAATTTGATCTTAGTAGTTGTTTGAAAAATAATTAATTAATTCATCTTGAGTAAATTAGTTGGAGAAAATGAAACATGAAGTCTATGTGAAGACATGCAACAATTTTCCCTTTGATTGAGGAAGTTATCCCTTAATCATGGAGATCATGATGAGATGTACTTTGAGTTGTAATTAGTTAGCTCAATTAACTGAGTTAAGTCCGATTACATTAGTTCAAATAGTTTGCTGAACTAATTGTGAGTTAAATTAGTTAATGCATGCATGCATGTAACTGTTGCACTTTATATAGCTGAATATTCTCTCATAAATAACTCATGCATGTCAGTTTAGTCGGAGTCCTAGTTGAGATCAAATGATGGGATAGTGTACTATCAGTTGCAGGAATATTCCATGGAGGATATCTCTTACATGAATAAGGAATTCATTTCTTGGAGATTGTGCAGTTACTTTTGAGTTTGATGAGTGTGTGATGAGGCCAATTCACAGAGATGGCAGCATTGGACCCCAAGAGAAACTGCACAATGAAATAGGAGGCTTGGAGGGCTGAGGGAAGGCATATGTTGTGTCTATTTAGTCTGTGAGCTGTATTGAGGGATTGTACTGAGAGCAGGATAGCTTGTGAGCTAATGCTTTGTGTAATTCAAACATATTTCCACTTGTATGATTATATAAATATCAGGGATTTTAGTTGAGGCTTTCCCCAGAGTATCCTTCTATGTTCATGTGTAATTGCTTTCTCATTCTCAATTATCTGTTTTCAATTTGATCTTGCTCATAACCGATTAAGCTTCCGCAAGTTTGTTTGTAGAAGTAGATAAAGAATTTTTATTTAGTACATTGCATAATCTGTTGATCTATAGTGGGAATTTCTACATGGTATTAGAGAAAATGTGATCAAAAGCGAAGAAAATTATGCAAAGAAGGGAGAATTTCGAAGTTTCAAGTTCCTAATTATAGAATTTGAATTCTTATCACATCTAGAATTTCACCAATGGCATTCAACGGGTTAAGACTCAAGTATGCCCTTGATGGAAACTCGAATTATATAGCCTAGAAGGATTGCATGGAAGCAGTATTAGAAGACAACAGTCTAAAGGACTTCATTGATCAAGCAGTCCCCAAGCCAGCAGTGGCTAATGCTATAGAATTGGTAGAATGGAAGAAATGTGTGGCTAGAGCGAGGAGAATCCTCCTGGAAGGAGTTCAAGACCACATTGTCTTGAGCCTTCATGGGAAGGAGACATTTTTTTGAATGTGGAAAACATTGAAATATCTATATCAGAACAATAACGATTAGAGGAAGCTGATGTTGAAAGACAAGCTTCAGAAAATCAAGTGTGAAAAGGGCAACATCATCTCTACATATCTGAAAAAGCTCACCACCTACAGGGATGAGCTTCGAAGTGTAGGGATCATGACATCCGATGATGACATGGTGAGTCTTGCTCTCCTCGGTCTTCCTAAGAGCTGGCATAGCAATCAAGACTTGGTAAATGGAAGAGAGAAATTGCCAAATTGGGAATGACTTTGGTTGGATTTGATGTCGGAGGAGATAAGAAGAAGCACCAGAGATGGTTCTTCATCCAAGGAGGATGAAAAAAATTGCACCTTAGTAAGTAAGGCAAAGAAAGAGAAGGAGAAGGATTCTCATCCCAAGTCAAGTTCTTCCTATAGTGGGAAGAAGTTTGACAAATTGAAAGTGCAATTCTTTCATTGTCATGAGGTGGGCCATTTTGCTACAAATTTTCCACTAAAGAAATTCGAGAAGGGATCCAAGGAAGGATCAGAAGGTGAGGCGCTAGACTCATAGTTTGAGTTGGATTTCACCCTCATCGCATGCATGGTTTCATCTATGGTGGAATGTGGTTGGTTTCTTGGTAGTGGAGCTTCGTTCCACATGATCGGCGATAAGATTTTGTTCAGTACCTTGGAGGAGAAAGAATTCCCGATACTCATAGAGATGGGTAATGATGAAAATTATATTGTCTTAGGAGTAGGCACATTTGCTTTTCAGAGGGATCATGGAGCTCGCATTACCTTGACAGATGTGAAGTCTGTGCCAGGACTGAGGAAAAACTTGGTATTGATCACAATCCTGGAAGACAAAGGCTATGATGTAGTCTTCAGTAAGGGAAAGGTTTTCCTTAGACACATCACCATGCAACATGTGAAGCAGATCAGTTCATGAGTCAAGAACCTATATGCTCTTGAGTTTCAAGATGCACGCAAAGCCTTGAGGAGTAAGGAATTTGATGGAGACTTGGTGGTTGAGAGGGAGAGTACAATACCTCCCAACATGCAGTGATAGAAGAAGTCTCAGACAATTGTAGAGAGCCACAATTGGTGAAGCAACCTTAGGAGGTTGTGGAGAAGCCACAACTAGAAAAGCTGAGAGGAGACTTAGTGGAGGCATCCACTCATGTATAGACCTCCAGTAGGGTGAAATTTCGAGCCAAGTGGGCAGAGGGATCACATGCATCCATACCTCTAGGTTGGAGGTGGGGAGATGTGGAGTGACAATCCCAAGAAGGCTGGAATAGGGGAAGGATCATTGAGGTAGCTAACCTCTTTGATTAGACCTTGCTATGAGAGCCCTGATGAGGAGTAGAAAGACTAGCTGAGTGGGTAGAGGTAGATGAAGATGGAGTGGCAGAGAGAGCTACAGTGGAGGAATCCTAAGACAGTATAGAGATAGTAGGCTGCAACAATGCGAGAGGCATAAGAGTGTTGCACTAGTGCAGGATGGCTAAGAGAGGTGTGCAATGGTGCGAGATGCATGGAGTGTTGCAATAGCTCAGAGGTCACAGAGGGTGTTTCTAGCCCAATAGGTAAGTCAGTTGGGATAATTTTTTGTTTCTAGAGTTGCTAGAGTAACAACACTTGGGAGAAGTGTTGCATGCAGAACATTCCAAAGGTTCAAGTTTGGGTTCAAGTTGAATGCCTTTCCTGTTGAGAGGGAGAATTGGAAATAACAACAAGAAATGCTAAAAATAGAAATGCCAAAAATAGCATTTCAGGTACCACTGTTGGACATAGCAACAAGGAATGAAAAAATTGAAATGCTAAAAATAGCTTTGTTATAAATAGTATTTCGGGATACATTCCAATTTTAGTTAGTCCCTGAACTAAAATTGAGAATTAAAATTCGAATTTGATCTTAGCAGCTGTTTGAAAAATAATTAATTAATTCATCTTGAGTTAATTAGTTGGAGAAAATCAAACATGAAGTCTATGTGAAGACAAGCAACAATTTTTCTTTTGATTGAGGAAGTTATCCCTTAATTAAGGAGATCAGTATGAGTTGTAAGTTTAGTTGTAATTAGTTAGCTCAATTAACTGAGTTAAAGTTCATTTGGATTAGATCAAATAGTTTGTTGAACTAATTGTGAGTTTAGTTAGTTAATGCATGTATGCATGTAACTGCTCACTTTAGATAACTGAATATTCTCTCATAAATAACTCATGCATGTCAGTTCAGTCAGAGACCCAGTTGAGATTAGATGATGGGACAATGTAGTATCAGTTGTAGGAATATTCCATGGAGGATATCTCTTGCATGCAGAAGGAATTCATTCCTTGGAGATTGCACAGTAACTTTGGAGTTTGATGAGGGTGTGATGAGGCCAATTCGTACAGCTGGTAGCATTGGACCCCAAGAGAAACTGCACAAGGAAATAGGAGGCTTGGAGGGCTGAGGGAATGCATATGTTATGTCTATTAAGTCTGTGAGATGTACTGAGGGATTGTACTGAGAGCAAGATAGCTTGTGAGCTAATGCTTTGTGTAATATGGACATATTTCCATTTGTATGATAATACAAAGATCGAGGTTTTTAGCTGAGGCTTCCCCGAGAATATTCTTTTGTGTTCATGTATGATTGCTTTCTCATTCTAAATTATATGTGTTGTATTTGATCTTGCTCATAATCGATTAAGCTTATGCAAGTTTGTTTGTAGAAGTATATCAAGTATTTTTCTTTATTATATTGTATAATCTGTTGATCTATAGTGGGAATTTCTACAATTTTTGAATAACAAGAGAAGCATTGAGACACACTACCATTGGGGAAAGACAAAATGTCGATACTAAGATCCCAAGGTAGTCAACACCTAGAAATGCTCCATCTCATGACTCTAACCACACTTCTTCATCTTGTGCTATGGGAGATGCTAAAACCTACACCATTTATCATGTTAGCAATAGTTCTGCATGTAATATTTGCACCAACAACTGTTATAGTTCTGAAACATGTCCTATGTTACAAACATTACGCAAATTAGGATTTGGCACTCACAAGTCCACCATATCCCTGAACACTAGCCTCACATGGAGGAAGATTCTTTAGCTCCTAAGATGCCAACGAGGTCATGGAAACTTCATCCCACTCATTATCAATCTGCCATTGCAAATATTCTACCACCACCTAAAGTTGATGACACACAATGTCACATATGATTCATTTTCTCTTCTGTAGGAATGTTCATTCGTGCTATCTTCTAATCATTTTTTGGTGTCGAGACTTATAAACCCACCACAACGGTGATCCCATCACTGACGGTGCAAACCCATCCCATATGCACATTGTCAAATTCCTTGATTTCTATGACATCATCCACTAAATCATATTCTCTCTCGTCTACCAACATAGTTAGGCCCAAACTCCACCCTTATGGCCCTGCACAACCCAATTCAGCATTAGATAATATTTTTCACTAAGACAAATATATTCTAAAGGCCCTGAAGGAACCTGAATGTCCATGGTATGCCATGCATTACCATTTGTTCTTTCTACCTAAGATATCATTTATGCCTATTGATGCACTAAGCAATGATATTTTTACAATAGAATCAAAAGATGTCCTACCACCAGGACTGGTAGATTGGTTTAAAAATCCCATCCCGACACTAGATGCATGTGAGGAGGGGAACATGTCAAATATATCACCTACCATTAAGGTCAATATTTCAAACAAACCTGGCATAGTCAAAGAGATCTTGTCTGTGAGGGCATGCTCACCAGAGGAGGTGGCCTCATACAAAGCCCTATTCTAAGAATATAGGGATGCATTTGCATAGAATTACTCTGAAATGCTAGGTGTCAATCCCATTATCATGGAGCATGTAAAATTTAGGTACCATAGGACAAGTGGTTCCCTAAGGCTTTGATCTTTGGCCTAGGGAAAAGTGTCCAAATTTATTTGTACTTTTCTCCTAAAG